>JAANYP010002257.1:198251-422149 GCA_020465985.1 Centrapalus pauciflorus
ATATATATGTGTGTGTGTGTGTGTGTGTGTGTGTGTGTATGTGTGTGTGTGTATATGTGTGTGTGTGTGTTTGTGTGTGTGTGTATAAACACACTAGTATTGTACCCGCGCAAAGCGGCGACGACGACAAATAGTGGACCAAAGATACAAAATTAAGCGACTATTGATTTAATATCTCAGACTGTGAATGCCTAACACAAAGATCTCATGTTGTCAAATATGCTAAGACCATAATAAAAATTTAGGTAACAAGCAATTATTCCCAGACTGTGTCTGCCTAATGTAATCTGTGTTAAATTAACAAGCAACTATTTTAAAAGTAGTTTACCATGCTTGACACATTATGTACAAGAACTCCAAATTGAGTACATGGTGTTTGAACAAACTAAGTAGTGGCTACCTCGATAAAATATAGTGTTTGAGTTTGTTAGTGGTTACCTCGATAAAATATAGTGTTTGAGTTTTTTTGTTAGTTCTCAACACTTAATAGCATAAAACCATACATGTGTCTAATTTAGATGTAATTCTTACATTTTACAATTAAAATAAAGTGAAGTTTAACAACAAACAATAACTTGTGGGGATTCATAAATTGTCCAAATTTTGTTGGTGACAAACTCGCTTAATATGCATAGAAAAGTTTTTTGAAAGCCCACCCGACCATCTCCTATATCTGCACAACATTTTACCTTGCTCTAATTGCCAACCGGATGCAAACCCTATACAGATAAAAATCTAAATAGATTTGAAAAATCAAAATCTACTCACAAAATGCGCAGAACTGGACTCTCGGCCAGACTTATCGTCTATCCTAGCAACACCACAAATTGGTAGTCTGTCTGCTGTGATTTTTGTTTTCTGATACCTTTAATACGGAATTATGAGGGTGGCACATACTTGGTAAAATACAAACCAAGAAGTAAAACACGATTCAATATTTAAAAATATAAAGGGTCATTTAGCAACAACAAATTTGTTTCCACATTTAAATTTGGAATAACATCTATATATTTTAAAGTCATTAGTTAACATTTTCAAATCAAGGTTTGTGCCGTTTATAATGTAGTTATGCTTCTCAAAGATTGAAAAATATTACAATTTCATAGGACATATGTATAAATGTATAACATATACTCACCTATTCAACAAAAAAGATGATACAAAAAGTTTAATTTGCCCTTCTTGATGAAACATTATTTAGAATCCTTATGTGACAAGTCATATTAATAGCAAAGTAGTTTAGGTTCACACTCGTCAAATGTGGTCCAAAACTTATCAAACACAGGCATATGAAGCCCTGAAGTTATAAAAAGTATAACAATTTTCTGGATTGTGCAGAAGCTTCCCAAAATAGCAATCTATTATGCTAAAATTGCATATTATGGTAACAAACTTTTAAATTAAACTGGTTTTCGATGAAATTTTCACAGCACATCAAAAACCTTCTAAAAACATCATTCCTATAAAAACATTACACATCTTGCTGCTAATTTGTATTTTCACTCGTAAAAGTGTTATTCTTTGCTTAAAATAGCAAAAAACTTTCATTTGACTTCCAATTTCGACAATATTTTTTGTAACAAGTCTAAAATCCTTAGAAAAGATCAAATATATGAAACACTTCATCATTAATTTATATTTTAAACTTTTACGTATTAAAGTACCAAAAATTTGTTTAAAATAACAATGAACTTTCATATGATGTTCGATTTCGATTATTCTTTTTGCCACACATCCAAAATCTTTTAAAAATATCAAACTTATATAAATATTTCATCATTCATGGTAGGAACATATATATATATATATATATATATATATATATATATATATATATATATATATATATATATATATATATATATATATATATATATATATATATATATATATATATATATATATATATATAGATTTGGGTTCAAATGAGTACCACTAGTTTTGCGGAGTACCGGAGGTACCTCGCTTAAAACCATTTTTTTTGAAAATTTTTTTCATAATCATGTTTAAATTAATAATATAAGACTACTTGCAAAAAATCACACCTAAACACACACTATAACTATGTGAAACGTGCAAGTTCACATGAACTGCACTGTTGTGAACGTATGTTCACAGCTAAGCATGTTCACATGAATTTTTTCACGTTCACATGACTTTTAAGAGGCTAGAAAGTGTGAATGTGTGTAATCTTTTACGAATAGGCTTATATTATTTGTATCTAAATTAATATGAAAAAAAATTACAAAAAAAAAAACTTTTTTTCGGAGCATGTTCACATCTTAAACCCGTGTGTTCACAGGTACTCACGGTACTCTGCATTTTTTAGGTACTCACACGAACCATATTCTATATATATATATATATATATATATATATATATATATATATATATATATATATATATATATATATATATATATATATATAGAGAGAGAGAGAGAGAGAGAGAGAGAGAGAGATGAAAATAATTTTAATTGTAAAAGTTCAGGGGGTTTATTGTAATAATTGTATTCTTTTAAATGTATAAATAGAGGGTAGTTGTACTTTTGTAAGTACGGATCAGATAGTAATTCATTGAGTCCTGTGCAAGAAAGTCAAGAACACAGTTGAGAGAAACCGCCATTGTTGTAATATTTTATACTCTCAATATAATCATTCAGTCGATGTTGATTTGAATTGTGTTTTCATCATATTGTTCATAATTGATTGTGTATTCTGAAATTTGAAACTGATTTTATTTCTGAGAAAAATGTTCTTCGTCGCATGTTTTAAAAACTAGAAATACTCTTCAGGTTTTTGATTTAGTGGATGAAACGAACTGAAAGTTGGATCGAGTGTGGAGTTTTAAAGGACGAACCTATTGATATAATTCTCAAATCTTAACTCCAAACATACAGAATTTAATTTGGATTTTTTTGAATTTTTCGAAAAAGTGTGTTCTTACTGTTTTTTTTTTTTTTTTTTTTTTTTTTTTTTTTTTTTAGGTTTTTAATATGAAATTAGCCAAAGTCACTTTACAAAAAGTGTTTCTGTGTGAAAACGCTCCTACGTTGGTAATTTGAGTTCAATTCTTGCATTGTTGTTGAAAAATATTCAATCTGCACTTGGATTTATTCGAAAATTGTTCAATCTCGGGTATCTCTATCTTTATAGTGTCATCCGAGTTTTACCAAGCGTTACCCGAGGTTTGTCAAGTGTTGATCGAGTTTGATCACTTGTTGATCGAGTTTAATCACTTATTCATCCGAGTTTGATAAGTATTCATTCGAGATTGTTCATTTTTGAACCGAGATTGATCAAACCTTATTTGATTTTCATCAAGAGTCATTCGAGTTTGTTCCTTCATCACCCGAGCTTGTTCCTTAGTCACCCGAATTTGATCACCTTTCATTCAAGATTTGAAAAAATTCACTCGAGATTTGTGCAAGGTCATTCGAGTTTCACAGAGAGTCCTTAGAGATTGACTATTCTTTCTGCGAGATTTATACTTCACAATTCGGGTTTCATCCATTTTCATTCGAGATTCACTCAATCACTCATTATTTCATAAAAGATTTTGGAAGTTCAAAAATCTGCAATTCAAAATATCTAACTTTTGACTGTATGACATTTGCTGCTTAAATTGGTCATAACTTTTCACTGGAACATCGTTACAATGCCTTCCATACGTCAAATCGAAGCTTGAACCGAGATCTACAGTTTTTATAATAGGCAAAGCAAGTTCGAGAAGTTTTTTGAGGCCTAATTCGACTCCAGAAAAAAGTTACAAGCATTTTCCTAGTAAAAAAGCTGAAAAATCAACGTCTAAAAGTCACTTTTCGGAGCTGATTTTCACCAAGTCATCAACCACAGATACATCTTTCAGAGCTTCAACATTGGATTTCAATCCTCGAACAATCTTCAACTTGCTGATAGTTTCTGAGCTCAATTGATTTCCCTTCAATTTCCACAAATTTAATCTGATGGAGTCTAATACTGATTTTTGTCACATAGATATTGAAGAGATGAAGCTGGAATTACTCAGCCTTCAAAAGGCTTTTAAAAGAAGTTTGGAAGACATTTATCATCAAAGAAGCACAAATCTGAAGAACAGAACACGAAGAATATTGCATAGTGCTTTATGGCTACAACTGAAGAGCTTGTTGATGTAACTGTACAGTTGAAGGAATTTGAAGTAAAGTTGAAGAATGTGACAAATCTGGCTGAACAAGCAGATGTAAACTACAAGACAAGAAGAAGAAGGTAGTTTCTCTGGAACTTAAATGGGCAAATGAACATGATCAGGTGTTGTATCTCACAGCTGAGACTTCTAAGCTGATTGAGAAACTTAAACTGTTTGAAAATCAAATGTCTGACCATGATTCCATTTCAAAGCTAACATCTAAACAGTCTGAGCTGATTGCAAAACTTACTGAATCTGAATATATTCGTAATTAAGAACAATTATGGTATTCTTGTTCAGTTAAATACAGATAAAGCATTTTCTTTAAATGATGTCACAAGATTGAAAGAAGAAGTTTTAAATTTTGAAGAAAAACAAAAAGCATTGGATTCTGATAATCATGTTCTCAAAGTGAAAATATCTGAATTATCAAAGGAACTTGAAGATTCTAGACAAGAGAATTTTCAGAATGCAACTCAACTAAAATATCATTTTCCTGAACGATCTGATTTTACAAGAAAGTTAAAGATCTTGAAGAAACAATTTCAAAGACAAATCATCCTGATCAAAGTTATGTTTCAAACAAATCTGAAGAATTTTTTGCTCTTGAAAAGGAGTTTTCATTAACTAAAGAATTATTTGAGAAGGAAAGAAATGAGTTCTTACTTAAAGAACAATATTTCAAAGAGAAATCTAAATTGTTTGAAGATAAGAGAAAAATGTTCTTAATTAAAGAACAATCTTTCAAAACTGATTACCAATCGTTTGATAATGACAGAAATTCATATTTGGTCATTATCAAATGATTAGAAGATCAAATGTTTCATCTTTCTTAACAATTTAATGTTTCCCCTTCTTCAAATGAATCAGAGGTCAAGGATTCTAGTATTTGTTTAGAACATAAAGTTGATCATTCTGAGTTATCTTTCGAAAGTGAAAAGAAACTAGCTAAAATCCCTAAGTTTAATTTGTCTTCAGATCTTCAACTTAAATATTTTTTAAAGATAAACAAATGAAAAGATAAAGTAGTTGAAAAACTTCCGGTCAAGATTTACCCTGGTGAATCTTCAAAATCAAAGTCTTCAAATGTTTATGAAAATATTGGTTATTCTTCTGAGCAGAAATCTTCCAAGAAAAATATCAAGTATTATCAGAAAACAGGCTAGCACCGGACATGTTTTTAGAAAGAAAAGCTTGCATAATTCTGTCCGTTCAGATTCAAGTTTCTTTCATAAATCAGATATTCAATTTTATCATACTAAAAGAAATTTGTTCCTGAGTTTGAGAAAGAAGATAAGAAATATGTTCTGCAATGGGTACCTAAACCTATAATGAAATGGTTACCTAAACCCGTATTGAAATGGGTACCCAAGAGGGCTAACAAGCCTGGATCCAAATCTGTTTGGAAACGAAAGAAATCTTAATTTTGCAGGCATTTGGTTTTTAGTCATATCAGACTAAAACCCGGTCTTAACTCATTTGGTTTTTAGTCAATTCAGACTAGAACCCGGACTTCAATGGAAATGGTTTCTATACACATCAGTGCAGAACCCGGTTTCCACTCGTATGGCATCTACTCACAACAGAGTAGAACCCGTACTTCATGCATATGGCTTCCATATACTTCATTTTTAATCTGCGCATCCTTGCAAAGTTTAACAAGACTTTCAGTTACATCAGACTGAAACTTGAGCTTCCGCAACAAAGGCTTCTAATCGCTTCAGATTAGAACCCGATTATGAAAGATGAATCTTTCTAAAATTCCTGTCCCGAATTCAACTCTGAAGCTGTATTGACAAAGAGGGTGTTTTATTTTATAAGGTTTTGCTCCTGATTTATTTTCTATGAGTTGACTAACTCTGTGTGCTTTTTTCCAGGGGGAGTTTCAGAATCACTCTGACGACGATATTTTTTTTTACAAAACTGTGTGTAATTTTCACGGAAATACTTTGTGCACACATAAAAAGATTTTTGAGCTGAAAAGAATAATTTTTTTAGGATTATAATTTCTGATTCTCTGAGTATATCATTGAGGTTAATTGTTCTAATCTCTTTGATTTTCATATTTTTATTGCTTCTGAGATTCTCTTCTTTATTCTCCCATGCATTCTTAATTCTTCCAATTCATTCATACTAAATTCTCGCATAATCTCCCATGAGCTAATTCCGTCATGGAAATCTGATTCATTTCATATCATATATCAGATTTTACATTTCTTTCTGATATCACCCAACTCATCATTCCCCAAATTCATTTTGAATTTCATCTTCGAATTCATCTGAGCTGAAAATCCTAATCATTCTTTGTGTGATATCCCATGAGCTGAAATGCTGAACATTATTTCTGTTGACTTCAATTATGCAAATTGTGTGATAGGCATAAACATCGCTTCTATGGTCTAACCAGAACCGGAAGACCTACCCAAGGAGCAAACATTCTATGGTTTGTGTGGGTGAGTGTTCTTTAGGTCTAGTAGTTGAGAAGTGTCAGTTATCACGGAATACTGACAGGGTCGAGCAAAGGTAAAATGTAAATGAGAGGGGTATATTGACAGGAGATGATGGTGCATCTAATCATGCTTTCGCTATAAAGCTGACTGGATTTATTTCTGAAAAGTGAGTCGGAGGGAGCTTAGGGGGCGTTTAGTTCGCAGATTTTTTTCTCTGGGATTTTCTGTGAAATGTAGTTTCTTAATAATCAAAAAAACAATATCAAATGATCAAGAACAATAAATGGAATTAAAACTGACCGAATGATTATATTGAAGAACTGATGATCACAAAATGATGAATGAGAATGTTCGTGAACAGTAGCCCTTTCTGAATTCAATGCGCACAAAATAATTGTCAGATCTATATTCTATTTTGAAAGTCAACTATCTATTTATATACATTTTTACAACTTTTCACTAATTACAAAATAGACCCTATACTTTGTATTCCATCAACAAAAATACATTCCAACAATCTCCCCCTTTGATGGAATATGCAAAGTCTTCAGGTAGATAATCCAAGTTTCTGCTCAAATCTTCTAATGCTCTTTCGGTCTGATAATCTCCATTCAATCTTTGATATGAACTCCACCATCAGTCTTCTATCATTAACAGATAAAGCTCCTCTATTAGTTTTTCTCTTTCTATCTGAAGCCAGGTTTTCCTTCAAACCATTCAACACTTTATGTAATGTACCATCAGAAAACTTGTTGAGTTCAACACTCCTCATCGCTCTTAACTTTTTGTTTCTGTCTTTGTACATTACTGCAGAATGCTTCACCATGATGACTTGAAACTCTTTTAATTCTCCAGCAAACTTGATATCTCGATTTGGAGCTGTGATATTAATTTTTCTCATCCCTCGTTCGACACCAATATGCAGATCTTGCACAGACATCAATACCAGTTTGGTATGCTCGAAGTGAAAAATTGTCTTTAGTGCAAATCTGCAGTGCTCATTTCTCTTGTTTCGACACAACTCATCAAATAAGTCTTCAATATAGACCAGGTGCATATTAAACATATCTGCTTCGGTGAACGTATAGGTATTGCCATCAGCCCTTGTGACAGTGAATGTAGGATAGAATATCTGAACGAATCGATCTTTTTCAATTTTTATTAAATCAACTATCCTGAACTCACTCTGCACTGTATCAACTACTTGCGTCTTGTTTCTCAGAAAACTTGCATAATTAACAAGATTTGGCATGTTTGGCTCCAGTACCCTAAACAACTTAAGAAACGAACAAGGAGCTTGTTTCTTACAAAAAATTCTTTTCTCCAAAATGTCTTCAAGATATGGCAATTTGTTCCTTTTCTTAATAAACTCAGCTGATCGTTTTGCAGATAGCTCAAACTTTTTAACTTTCTTTTTACTGATTTCGTCTTTGTTCAGCAAAGTGAGCATATCTCTTATTTCCCTCTGCACCACCTGTTGGGCTTCGAATCTGAGTCGGTGTTGTTTCTGCGACTCATCCGCAAGAATATACTCGTTAAAGAACCTTTCCATAACCTCCACTTCATTCAACTTAACTCTTTCTTGAACAATCACATTTTCTACTGGAAACTCTTCAACTTCCTCTTTCACTTGAATAACAACCTCAGGCTTTTCAATCGTCGGTGTCGGTATAGACTCTTTCAAAATCTCTTGAACTAACTCCTCTTCTTCCTCTATCCTTTCAGTTTGAAAATCAATATCAGTCAAAGTAATAACATCATCATCCTCCGATAACTCAACATACTCCTCTCTCTCTCTCCTTCTAAACCTTGAATCATCAACATCTGTTCCTTAACCGCTTGATCTTCATCATCCGAATCATTATATTTCTCAAAGTTGTAGATATCTGACTGAATGTTCAAAGGAACTGGAACATCTTCATGAAGAATCAATCCCAGCTCACTTTGTACATCAGCAGGTTCTTTTGAGCGTCCTGCTTCCTTTTCTCTCTCCTCTTCTTCCTTCTCCGGGTATGTAATCATTAAAATTCCAGGTGTAGGCTCAGCAAGCTTCCTCCTCTTCTCCCCCTCATGAGGAGCATCATCGGAGTCTTCATCATGCTCATCATGTTTACGTTTTGATGATGAAGCTTGCACCTTACACGTCTCCTCTACTGCCGCTACCCTTTCAGACAAGTTGCCTAATGCAGTAATCACTGTACTCTCTAAACTGATCATTCTTTCTCTCATTTCGTCAAATTTTTCAAAAACAAAATCTTTCAGTTCTTCCCTCAATTCATCTATTTCTTGATGTGGATCAGATTGCTTGACAGATGACATCCGCTCGTCGTAAAGCGTTCAAAAATAATTTATAAAAACACTAATCACCTTAACTTATAGCTAGGGTAAGTGGGATCGTCTCCTCAGGGAGCATGTGGTTATCAATAATATTCTACGATGGTTGTTAACAAGTAATAAAAAATAGTAATCAACTAATTGATGAATGGAAATAGTTGAGCGAAACTTTTGGAAAATTAATTATAGCTTTAGGAAAACTTAAAGATTGAGGTAAGAACGCCAACGACTTCGGATTTAGGGTTTGGGTGGAATTATGGATTATCGACCTAGGGTTGCTAATAACTTAATTATTTATGATTCCGTTTAATTATCTTTGTAACCTAACCACATAGACATAGATATGACAATCACATCTATCGCAATCCGTATTTTGGGCACGAATCGTGTCATGTTCACAGTCCGTCTTAACTCCTAATCTAATGAGCTCGGCACGGCATGTAACACGGCTACGACGCATCTTACGATAAAGATATAAATAGAAGCGAACGAAACAATATATTTAAATAATAATCACACAGAAAACTAAATAAAAATATCGTTCGTTACAATAATGCATCAACGGAATACATAAATACTTAGCTAACAAACAAACCCTTGAACGATAATAGTGTGATCATCAACCACGCGTACGAAACATTGAACTTGTCAGGAACATGCTTCGTAGCTGTCGGATTGATGGGGGAAAGATGGAGCGTAGAAGCAACCAAACCCCCACCCTTCGCCGTTGGTTGTCGCGCAGACTACATCACGAATCTGGGACTTTCTTCCTCCTTTTCTCTTCAATTTCTCCTCAAAATATGATGCCTTTTTGTCTTCTTTGACTTGGTATTTATAGAGAAGTGCTGGAAACCCTAAAAACGGCTCAGAAACTCTTTTTTCGGGTTGGGCGCAGCCGCAGGAGCAGGCCTGCGCCCCCCCTGCGCCCCGGTATGCGCTTGGGCTTTTCGATGGGAAAATTCATTCTGTTGAGCACTCAGTTGGGGAGCAGGGCTGCGCCCCCCTCTGCGCTTGGGCACTCGGTTGGGGAGCAGGGCTGCGCCCCCCACTGCGCTTGGCTCTCTATAATGGTTCTCCGATTGAGCTCAAATTTGCCAGACTTATACTTGAGAGGATTACCTACATGCGTAATGACTTTTATCAATAGTAGAACATTCCAAGGCACAATTTACTCATTTTAACTCCTTTTAAGCTTTAACCCTTCAATTGATAAATAACAATTAAATGTAGCATTATACCAATACTTTATACATAAAATAATATTATTTAAACACATTAAAGTCGGTATAAAATGATCCGATCAAACATCCCCAACTTAAACCTTGATCGTCCCGAGCAAGAAAACTAAATCAGACTTTAATGTTCAAGATTTCATTTACCAGGCATATGATAAATCAGTGACTCTCTAATTAATTTATCAAATTAGTAATAGCCTTCATACTAAATATTCATGCATGATCATAACTAAAAATCTATTTCTGTTACACTGTGTTAAAACCGTTATCAACACTTTACCTCCCAAACATTCCTCACCATAAACCACCTTTTTTGCTCAAGGTTACATGCATGCAAATTTACCGGTTTTGACGTTTATAATGAACTCACTTATCATTTGATAATTTCTCTCTTTTTTTTTAACACACTTATAAGTTATTTTATTAAGGGTTTGAACATGACTTTTCTAACGAGTCCATGTAACGGAAAATTGGTCAACCGCTCCCAAACCAGTTGGCTTTAGGGGGTTAGGTATAGAATACCCCTCAGACTTCTTTTCCGAACTCGTTAGGCCATCCCTTACAATTTAAGCACCTACGCCTCACGGATTTACTTGCAACACTCCCCCTTATTGCTTAGGTGTATCGATATCTTTTGAAATGTTGGTTTTGATAAAGTGTTTTATTCTTTAAAACCACACACAAGTGTAACATACTCAAATTCTTTTATTAATCTCATGCATGCACATTCATTATGACTCTTTATAATAATTTTCAAATTAACTCGATCGTCACCGATATCACTTGGTATCAATCTATTTCCTAAATAGAATCATCATTTTAAGTTACTTGCTCAAACCAAAATAAATTAGGGAGATAAGATCAGTACATTTCTACTTTTAATTGGTTAATCAAAACACTATTGTTCAAGGGTGAACACACAAATATAGAATAAAAACTACAGACTAAAAATCATGCAAAACTAACTAACTTAAATGCAAGCACACTCACACACTACTATTAACGCATAACAAATGGAACGGAAGAACCTGATTATTGAATATACATCATATCTCCTTGCAAGTCAATCCTCCTCTTCAACTTTGGACATCATTGTCCCAATAGCAATATAGATTAGACTGAGATTCAAGTGGATGAGCGTATGAATAATGTAAAACCATGCCTAAAAAATGAATGTACTTATTTTCATGACATAGTTAAATAATTAGCGAGATAGTCGTTTTGAGGTCGCAGTTGGGGTTGAATAACATCCCCAACTTAATTATCTACCAATTCTCGTTATGTTACTTAAAAGTCATGAGAATATAGACACAGTATAATGATGCAACTAATTAAATGCAATAAACTAAAATGCATATGCGCGATTCATATCATGATTTAATTAAAAGGAAAGATAAATTATTTTTAGCATTGGTAATTGGGGTGAGGGCAAACATCCCCAACTTAATTCCCTACTGTACCTATTTTTTTTTCTTTTAAATCACGCATGATATGCATTTGAGAACTATAAACTATAATGCACTAAAATAAAAATAATTGGAACCTTAAACTAAATAAACACAAATATACACTAAACCTCACTTTCGTAGGGATCACGATTGCACTTAGCATGTGCAACAAGCCTTTAAACCCCCCGGTAGCCCGGGTGGACGAGTTATAGTCTCGTGAGGGTTTCTATTGAACACACCCACAAAGTTCTTTGGGTTGCCTCCCAAGAAGCGCTAAGTTTTACGTCTTTAGCCAGACGGTACCTCTTCAAGGTGGTTTGTCGCCTTGTCCACACACATTACCCGGATATTGGATTGGTTTTTCCCTTCGTGCGATTCGTACTCCATAGGTACCTGAAACATCATGAAAAATAATTAGCATTGAACTAGAGCTAGTTTCAGGCATTAAACTTTTTAAATAATAATTGAAATAAGGGAGTTCGAAATATGGAGTTGTCTCCGTTAATGGTTGTAGCAGTAAGTCATCTTTTATAACAACTTCACTTTCGAATCTCTCTTCCACGTTAAAGTTCAAAAATTCCGAGGACGTTTCTTGATGAAAATCTTGATGCTCGACTCCTCGCTCATCATCAAATTCGTCATCCGGCTCCATGTACATCTCCCTCTCCGCTTCTTGTTTTAAAAAAAGATCGGTGATTTGCCCCCATGTGTTCACGAGATATTGGAGATGTTTGGTGTTTGCCTCCATAAATGTCATGCATTCCCTCATGGATGTCATGACATTCTCTTGATAGCACCGATTTTCATCATATAATTGCTGCTGAGACGGATAATAATCATTATAATAATACTCATCGGAATCCGGATGTCGTTCCCATGGATTGTACGAATCACGACTCGAGTAGTAAGAATCATGATTATCATAATTTGAATAATATTGATCATTATAATCCGAGTAATTATGTTTGGATGGATAATAATCATAATTATATGAAGACTCCATTCCAAGCAATCTAAACAAAAAAAAAAAAAACTATGTAAAAACTAAATAAAAAATTAAAGAAAATAAAATAAAATGAACCAAAGTAAACCTAAACAACTATCGTAAAACAAAACTAATAAGCGCACTAGCTCCCCGGCAATGGCGCCATTTTGACATCCGCTCGTCGTAAAGCGTTCAAAAATAATTTATAAAAACACCAATCACCTTAACTTATAGCTAGGGTAAGTGGGATCGTCTCCTCAGGGAGCATGTGGTTATCAATAATATTCTACGATGGTTGTTAACAAGTAATAAAAAATAGTAATCAACTAATTGATGAATGGAAATAGTTGAGCGAAACTTTTGGAAAATTAATTATAGCTTTAGGAAAACTTAAAGATTGAGGTAAGAACGCCAACGACTTCGGATTTAGGGTTTGGGTGGAATTATGGATTATCGACCTAGGGTTGCTAATAACTTAATTATTTATGATTCCGTTTAATTATCTTTGTAACCTAACCACATAGACATAGTTATGACAATCACATCTATCGCAATCCGTATTTTGGGCACGAATCGTGTCATGTTCACAGTCCGTCTTAACTCCTAATCTAATGAGCTCGGCACGGCATGTAACACGGCTACGACGCGTCTTACGATAAAGATAGAAATAGAAGCGAACGGAACAATATATTTAAATAATAATCACACAGAAAACTAAATAAAAATATCGTTCGTTACAATAATGCATCAACGGAAAACATAAATACTTAGCTAACAAACAAACCCTTGAACGATAATAGTGTGATCATCAACCACGCGTACGAAACATTGAACTTGTCAGGAACATGCTTCGTAGTTGTCAGATTGATGGGGGAAAGATGGAGCGTAGAAGCAACCAAACCCCCACCCTTCGCCGTTGGTTGTCGCGCAGACTACATCACGAATCTGGGACTTTCTTCCTCCTTTTCTCTTCAATTTCTCCTCAAAATATGATGCCTTTTTGTCTTCTATGACTTGGTATTTATAGAGAAGTGCTGGAAACCCTAAAAACGGCTCAGAAACTCTTTTTTCGGGTTGGGCGCAGCCGCAGGAGCAGGCCTGCGCCCCCCCTGCGCCCCGGTCTGCGCTTGGGCTTTTCGATGGGAAAATTCATTCTGTTGAGCACTCGGTTGGGGAGCAGGGCTGCGCCCCCCACTGCGCTTGGCTCTCTATAATGGTTCTCCGATTGAGCTCAAATTTGCCAGACTTATACTTGAGAGGATTACCTACATGCATAATGACTTTTATCAATAGTAGAACATTCCAAGGCACAATTTACTCATTTTAACTCCTTTTAAGCTTTAACCCTTCAATTGATAAATAACAATTAAATGTAGCATTATACCAATACTTTATATATAAAATAATATTATTTAAACACATTAAAGTCGGTATAAAATGATCAGATCAACAGATTCTTCAGCCACTGACTTACCCTTCAAAAACTTATGAATATTGGACATTTGTGCCATTACTTCAGATAACTGAGCAGAGACATGACTGTTCACTCCTGCAACAGCTGCATTCAAGGCTTGGCTTAGTGAGGATTCGGTAACAAAAGGGGAAAGATTCACTACTGGGTTACTCAGACTTCCAGTTGTCACAACAGTTGAACTTGTGAAAAGAACTTCTGTGTGGCCAGTACTTAGAGTTGGCACTGTTGTCGCTCTAACTGGACTTCCACCCTCTTCAAGCGACGGAGCAACGAATGCTTCCGTAACTAAGGATGTTTTGGCGTGAACACTAAGTTCAGCCGCACTTACTTCAATAGATGAAGTCGACTCAAGTGTCCTAAGCTGTATTGGTTCTAGACTCTGTGTTTGAATAGAAGTTGTACACTCGGGCAGATGTGTACTTATTTCAATATCCATCAAGTCCAAAGGAATATCGGATAGAAGTTGTGTTTCATCCCGGTGCTCAAATGAAACAGTCTCCTGTTGAGAGGAGACTGAGTGGATGGTGGGGTGTGCACTTGTCAGTGGGATACTGATCTCTTCAATGCTAACTCCCAGAGGGGAGCAAACAGGAGATGTGGGTAATTCCCGGCTTTCTAGTTGAAGTACATCCCTCACACTCTCTTGAGCAATATAAACAACATCCATCAAAGTAGCTCCTCCCTCATTATGATCATCACCATCATTATCACCTTCCTCTGCTCCCTCTTGTATATTCGATAGCGTCCGTTCAGAATCTGAACTATCAGCTTCTTCCTCACCACCCCTCACTGCTTCTACTCGCTCACTCACCTGTAGGCTTCCCTGAACTTCAGCCCCTTGCTGAAGTTCCTCTCTCCCTATCACTCCTTGGGTAAGAGAACCCGGTTCTTGGGTCTCTATTGGAGAATGATCTATCCTATAAATCTTCACATTCTCACTTTCCGGATCTGCATATTTTAACAAAGATTCCAGAATCGGCATTATATTTGCATTGGGAGAATCTGGCACCTCATGTAAACTCATCATTACGTAGTCTGGACATCTTTGTGAGTTTACTCGCTTTGGTATATTCTCATTGGCTCGGAGGATCCCTCGGATTAGGATTTGTATGAACCTCTGAAGCAGAACAAATTTCCTCGATCTGTTCATTGTCTTAGCAAGCACAATCTCTTTGAGGTCTTCCCATATGCATTGTGCATAGTCATAATGTTTATTAAAAGCAATTCCATGGAAGATCCTTAGACAGTGAATGTTGCACCTGTCTATTCCGGTATGCTTTGATGTCATGCACCTATTAACGATGCCGAATAAGGTGTACCATTCTCCATTTAAGCCATTGCGATGAAACTTGGAGCTCTTAGGAAGTGGCTTTGAATAACCCAAGCATATGAGGTCATGCACTAACTCCTCATCGGACACAAAGTCTTCAAAATCAGCTAGCTCTGGGAAGTTAACTGTGTCAATCCGTCTCGGTAGAAATAAGTTGTGGCGAAGTCTGGCTAGAGTAATTTTGGATTTATATTGATCAATGGTAACTTTGAAATGATGGTTACCATCAGCTGGAACAAATTTGACTGTATGCCAAAATTGTTGAAGATAGACTTGTGGGATAGAGGGTTTGTATTGAAGAAGATATCCCAAAGGGTGGCCTTTGAGAATATCTACTATGATGGGGTGACTGACTTTAATGACTTTGGTATCCAAACGATGGTTATTGTCTTTGAAAGGCAGGCAATGTTTGGGTTTTACCAGCTCATTGTCCGGTATAATGGTTGAAGGTGAAGGTCTTGTAATTGAAGCAGATCTGACTGGTTTAGATACGAGTGTATGGTTTGAAGATGAATGGGAATCAGAAGAATTAGAATTATGGGAATGACTTGGAGATGCCATTTGAAACCTGTACACAAATAATAATCATGTTACACAATGCAGGTAGACAAATGAAATCATTCAAAGTAGAAAAATATAACATTTTGTTAGAAATTATAAAAATTTGTGATTTTCTGTTTAAAGCATCGGGATTCCAGACAATAATGAAATATTATTGACAGGATTCCAGAGTCAATCGTTCAGAGACCAATGTTAGAAAAACACAAATTTAAAACAATTTCTTGAAAAAATGTCACATTCCTCTTAAAACATTTAAAAACCCAACACTTAGTAAAAAATTTAATAGAACCTCGAATGAGTCTGTTTGTTTCTCGAATGACTGTTGAATCAACTCGAATTAACCTAGACATCAACTCGAATGAAACATAATAATTCTTGATTAAGTCATGATGTTTCTCGAATGATTAATCATTCCAACTCGAATGGAACTTGAAATAAACTCGAATGTAACATAAAAGAATTCAAGTTAAAGTAAACTCCAACTCGAATGAGTCATGAAAGGACTCGAGTGGATGTAAAGTCCAACTCGAATGAAGTACACCAATTCTCGAATGAATGAAGTGTAAATCTAGAATTAAACATGAAAATATATGGACCAACTCTATTAAGTCTAAGGCAAACTCGATCATCCTTTCAGAATGTGAACAACTCGCATGAAGTAAGAACATTCTCGATTACAACATGGAACCAACTCGAATAGAACATGAGACTTCTCGGGTTATGTATTAATCGAGACATGTACTGAAATTTACCAAGTATGAACAACTCGATCAACTCATATGTTTAACTCGAATGACAAAGTTAGTCAACTCGAATTAAACATCAATAACTCTCGATTGATTAATCAATAAACTCCATTGATACTAATGATTTTCTCGATTGAAGCCTTTAATCGAGAAAGCACTGATAATTTATTTACAAGTCCTTTATACATTGAATTTTCAAAAATTGATTGCAAGGACTTTTTCAGTGATTTAAAACTTGTTTCCCATTCGAAAAACAAAATTTTAAACAACTTTGTTTTACTGAACTTTGATTAAAAACAACACTAAAGTTGTTAAAAAAAATCCAAATTTCAGAAACATGAAGAACACGAAACTTTTGAAACTAAAATCCAAAGTTCTGTTTGTGTGGTTGGATTTGAACCATGAAATTACAGATTCATGTTCATATTCATAAATCAAAACATACCACACATTTAATTTCATTTTAATGAACAAAAAATATGAATCACCATGAACACTCAATACGAAAAATACGAGCAGTCACATATATACTCGGAAACTAAAAAGAACTATATAAAACATAAGAAATGATAGGATTTACTCACAATTTGATGAAATATTTTCTTGAATCAGTCGAAGATATGTGGGTTTTAGGTTTCTTCATGGTGAAGGAACTTTTTGGAGAAGATGATGAATATTCAGTTATCCGAAAAAGTAAATTTGAAATTTGAATTTCAAATTGATAGAAGAGATTATAAACCGGCCCATGTTTGAAAAACTTTAACCGGCCCACTTTCAATTTACCAATTATAAACCCATTTAGTAACAAAACCCAATATCTTTTCAAAAAAAAAAAATTCAACAAAACAAAAATAAAATAACAAACAAAATTTTTTTCTGATTTTCAAAAAAAATTAAAACAGATTTAAACAAACAAAAAAATTGAAAATCCACACAATCAAAACAAAAATTAACACATAAAAAATAATTAAACTCACACAAAAAAATTTAAAAATATTAAAATGCTCCCCCTTTAATTTCTGAATGCCGCTCCCCCTCACATGCATATCATATTTCTCAACTCAGCCCCCCCTACAAAATATCAGATAAATTTTATCAGATTTTCTCTAAATCAGATAAATTCACTTTCTGCTCCCCCTGCACATGACAATCCAGATCTTGTTAAATTCTAGAAAATTTGAAATTTTAAAATTCAAGAATTTAACATCAGATTAGAATCAATTAAAAATGTAATTTAAAAAATTATAAATTGAAACTACTGAATTATTAAATTTTAACGATTCAACATACCCAATTTGTATACCAAAAAATTAAACATTTTTTTCATCTAACGCTTTCGTAAACAAGTCAGCTAGTTGATATTCAGTAGGAACAAAGTATAATTCTATATTTCCATTTTCAAAGTGATCCTTTATAAAATGGTACCGAATGTCGATGTGTTTTGTTTTTGAATGTTGCACCGGATTTGATGCAATAGCAATTGCGCTCTGAGAATCACAGTAGATAGGTATCTTCTGTGGTGTAAACCCGTAATCTCGCAGTTGGCTTTTCATCCACAACACCTGAGAACAGCATGATGAAACAGCAACGTATTCTGCTTCAGCTGTAGACAATGAAACGCATTGTTGTTTCTTGGATGACCAGCATACGGGTTTGTCACCTAAGAATTGTACTGCACCAGACATACTTTTTCTGTCCATCTTATCACCTGTGTGATCATCGTCAGAAAAAGCAGTTAAATTGAATGATGATTCTCTGGGATACCACAAACCAAGGTTTGGAGTTCCCTTGAGATATCTTAAAATTCTTTTTGCGGCTCTTAAATGTGATTCTTTTGGATTCGCCTGATATCTAGCACATACACATGTAGCAAACATAATATCCGGTCTACTAGCAGTTAAGTACATTAATGACCCAATTATACCTCGATAATGAGTCACATCTACAGGTTTCCCCGAAATGTCCTCATCTAGTTTTGACTTTGAATCCGGAGCGATGGGAGTTTTCATAGGAGTATTGTTAACCATGTTAAATTTCTTTAACATGTCTTGTATATATTTTGACTGATTAATAAAAATACCATCAGTCAATTGTTTAACTTGTAATCCTAAGAAAAAATTTATTTCTCCCATCATGCTCATTTCGAATTTTTGGGACATTAAAAATGCGAATTTCTTACAAAATTCAGGATTTGTAGACTTAAATATTATGTCATCTACATATATTTGAATTACTATAATATCCGGCCCCTGACGTTTTATAAACAGGGTTGTGTCAACTGCACCTGTGTTGAATCCACATTTCAACAGATATGTTGAAAGTGCATCATACCAAGCACGCGGTGCTTGTTTAAGGCCATACAGTGACTTGTCTAAAATATATACATGATCAGGTTTCGAAGGATCAGTAAAGCCTTCGGGCTGATATGTATATACTTCATCGGTTAATTCCCCGTTTAAAAACGCAGTTTTAACATCCATTTGATAAACAGTAAAGTTTTTATGAGCGGCAAAAGCTAAAAACATTCTAATCTCTTCTATTCGTGCAACAAGTGCAAAAGTCTCATCGTAGTCAATCCCTTCTTGTTGACTGTATCCTTGGCAACGAGTCGAGCTTTATTGCGAATGATTACTCCATGTTCGTCCCTCTTGTTTTTAAAAGATCCACTTCGTGCCAATGATAGATTTGTCTTTAGGTCGCTCAACAAGTCTCCAGACCTTCAACCGTTCGAACTGATTCAGTTCTTCTTGCATCGCAACAATCCAATCAGCGTCCAGAAGTGCTTCTTTCACATTCTTAGGCTCTATTTTGCTGATAAAATTTGAAAATAGGCACTCGTTTATTGTGGCTCTTCTGGTTTGGACTGAAGCAGATGGATCACCAATAATGTTTTCTATTGGGTGATTTCTAGTCCACTTGAAAGTATGTGGATACGGTTCGATGTGGTCTTGATTGGGATTACGGTCTAAATATGTAGGTCGAGGGATTGTTTCAGATGTAGTTGGTAGGGTATCTGAGTTAGGTGTTTTCGAATTTTCGAATGTTAAGGGGGTTTCAGAAGATTCTGGATGTTCAATGGGTTGTACACTTTCAGTTGGTAAGTGTACATCTGTTGTTGAGGCTTCTCCAGTTTCTTCTGATACTTGTTGATGAGAATGATCGGAGACTACGACTGGATCTTCAGTAATCCTGTCAGGCACCAAATTTAGAACATTAGTTTTGGGCTTCTCAAAGTAGTCTTCATAAAAATTCTCAAACAATTTATTTAATTCAGAATTTTTAGCATTCTGTTCAGATGACTCCATTGAAGTCTGTTTGTTAGGTTCGGGTCCTGAACTGATATGTTCAGAAGCCATTACCACTCCTTCATCAAATTTGACGTTGACGCTCTCGTTGACTGTCTTGGTTCGCTTGTTGTAGACACGGAATGCGACTGACTCCTTTGAATAACCTATGAATATACCTTCATCTGCTTTTTGATTAAATTTTCCAAGGTTGTCTTTGTCATTTAGTATGAAGCATCTGCATCCAAAGACATGGAAAAATCTAATATTAGGTATCCGTTTATTTATTAGTTCATAAGGAGTCTTTCCGAATCTTTTATTAATGATTGAACGATTCTGTGTGAAACAAGTTGTTGCAACTGCTTAGCCCATAAGAACAACGGTAGATTGGAATACGCCAGCATCGTCCTAGCTGATTCCACTAGTGTCCGATTTCTTCGTTCAACGACACCGTTCTGTTGTGGAGTTCTAGCAGCTGAAAACTGATGTGTGATTCCTACAGAATTCAAAAATGATTCAAGCGATTTGTTCTTGAATTCTGTTCCGTTATCTGAGCGGATTGACTGAATTGTAAGTTGTAACTTCACTTGAATTTTCCGGATGAAGTCTATGACGATTTCGGTAGCATCTGATTTCAACCTCAGGAAGAAAACCCATGTGTACCGTGAATAGTCGTCAACTATCACTAATACATATCTTTTCTTATTAATGCTTTGTACTCTCATTAGTCCACACAGATCCATATGTAGCAATTCCAGTGCTCTCGTTGAATAGTGTTCGGATTTGAATTTGTGTGAAGCTCTGGTCATCTTTCCTTTTTCACATGCGACACACAACTGCTCCTTTTGGAATTTGAGAGTTGGTAGCCCTTTAACTAACCCGCCTTTTGCTAGGTTGGTTAATTCATTGAAGTTCAAATGTGAAAGGCGACGATGCCATAGCCATGCTGTTTTAGATGTAGCTTTTGACAGTAAGCAGACATCCTTCTTCAGATTAATGGAGGCTAAGTCAATGGAGTACAAATTGGTTTTCCTGTTTCCTGCCAGTATTTCTTTACCTTCCCCGGATCTAATGCTGCACCGATTGGCTTTGAAGTTGACTTCCAATCCTTTATCACACAGCTGTCCAATACTAAACAAATTATGTCCAAGACCATCAACATAGAAAACCTTCTGAATGGTAATTTTGTCGTATGTGAGACTCCCGTATCCTTTGATCGGACAAAACTGATCATTTTCAAACCTGACCGTCCCACAGAACTTTTCTACAAAGTTCGTGAGTGTGTCTCTTTGTGCGGTCATATGCTTCGAACATCCGGAGTCAAGATACCATACATGATTTACCTATAAGACGAAATAGCACATGAGGTAGGGGTGTTATCGGGACCAAACCCGGACCGAACCCGAACTTGGCTAAAATCTAAACCCGAGGACCGGACCATTCCTTTACAATCGGTCCTATTCAGGACCGGTACCGGTCCGGTTCGGGTATTTGGTGTATAAAAACTAAAAACTAACTCCACTTTGAAGGTTAGGGATGTTATCGGACCGAACCGGACCGAACCCGATTAGTTACGAACCCGAATTTGGCTAAAATCTAAACCCGAGGACCAGACCATTACTTTACAATCGGTCCTATTCGAGACCGGTACCGGTTCGGTTCCGGTTCGGTTCGGGTATTTGGTCCACGTATAACACCCCTAACATGAGGTACCCACTTATAGTTGGGTACTTTTGATTTAGGTAAATCATGCAGTTTATTATTTGTTTTCTCATCAGATATGGCTTTTAGCTTTACAATTGATGATGATTTAGGTACCCATTTTTGAACAGTTCTTTTAGGTATCCACTTTTGTACAATTCTTGGTGGAACTGTTTTTGTAATATTTTTCTGTGGAACCTTTTTCTGTTTAAAAAATGGGTCTTTTTTTTTTCGGTTGCCAGACGAGCTTATCAGATTTTACAATTAAAGATTTACATGCACCAGAATTCAAAGCAATTAAGTCTGTTTGAGAGAATTTTATACAAGAATTATCAACAAATTTATTATTATAGACAGAGCTTTCAAAATTGCTATTTCTATCTGTAACAATATTTTTCTTCACGCGCCACTCTTGTTTTATTTTCTTGTTTTTCTGTTCTCTCTTCTTCTTTCTCCAAACTTGCTTTCTTGGACCTTTCACAATAATATCTGACATAGAAGAAACATGAGAATTAGTTATCTTAGAAACTTGTTTCTTCTGTAAATTTCTCTTACCTTTTGAAGATTGGACTCTAAGTGCAATTGAGTTCTCTTTGAAAGATGATTCACCTTTTTCAAATTTAGGAGTATCTAAAATAACTTTTGTTTTCTCCTTCTTTTGATGTAAAGTTAGTGAATTTTCAGATGTGTTTATTGAATCTGTAGAAATTCTTTGCAGAATTTTAACAGATTCTTTTTGATCATCTGATTGTTTGTTATGTAAAGGTTTTACAAAATCATCAATTTTAACAAACGTTTCCTCTAAGGAATTGAAGTCAGAGTTCATAAACAGATCAAATTCCTTTTCTGAATTGATAGAATCTAGAGAAGTTGAAGATGATGGATCAGACAACTTTTTGTTCTCAGGCTGTTTTTGTAATTTTCGTTCCAGAATTTTGAGCCCTTAAGAGATTTATTTTCTGTCTGAAAGTTTTTAATTTTCAATTCTAGATCAGAATTTATCTTTTCTAGAATTGAAAATGGCAAGTATAACTTTTGAGATTTAGTAGTAGATTCAGATAAATCCTTTTCAGAATATGTCTGAATATACTCTTCTTTAATATCAGCATTATTGCTTAATTCATTTATTATGTTATAATCAACAGAATTTTGCATTTTGTCTGATCTTAATCTTTTTGTTTCTTCATTAGATTCTACTTCATCAGATGCTTTCATAAAAGTCATTTTTAATCCTAAGTTCATATATCTGACATCATATAAAGTAGGTGAACTGGATATAGCATTTGTCAGATACTTGGGATTTTCCCAACCAATACCAGATTTAGTGTTGTAAAATTCTGTGTCTTTTGGTTGATTTAAATAGATGGTTTGATATGTTTTCCCTCTTTTGATAAATTCATCTTCCATCTTCTTTATTTTCTCATAAAGTTTAGTTCGTTCTTCAAAAATAGCATGATATTTTACAGAAAAATTTGAGGCTACTAAATCTGCCATTCTCAGTCTTTCTTGTAGGTCAGATATATTATGATTAAGTTCTTGTATTTTGCTTTGAAGTTCTTTTTCTTTGTCATGTAAATCTGAAACTGCTCGTAAGGCTAATGCTTTATCTTTGGAAAAATTTAAAACTAAATTATGTTCATTACGTAGTTTGTTTTCCAAAGAGTGAGCGTTTTTCTTTTCAGCCTTCAACGATTTTTCAAATTTCTTAAGCATAAAGGCCATCTGAGTTAATTTCTCTTCTAGCACACAAGAATTATCAATTTTAGTGTCAGAGTTAGAATTTACCTCCGGTGTGTCTGAACCATCTGATCTTTCTGACTCTGAATCTTCATTATCCTTATCATCAGTTTTTCCAGTTGCCATCAACGCAACTTCTTCAGTCTCTTCCTCCTCAGACTCTTGTCTTTCCTCATCCTCCCCATCTGTTAGTCCAACCCATACTTCATCCACAGCTATCATGGCTGACTCACTTAATTCCGACTCATTGAAAACCTCTGATTTCAGGCAAATATGAGCATCCTCATCTAGTATGTCTTCATCCTCAGATAACTGTAGCCAATGGTCATCCTCCGCCATAAGAGCTTTTCCAGCCTCTTTTTCTTTGGCTAAGAGAGCCTTTCTTGTATAGTAGTCAGAGTTTTTGACTACTGGCAGTCTACATTCACGGGCATAATGACCTGGTTTTCCACAGTTATAGCATTTCTGCTCTGAATCTTTCTTTGCTGACTTATCTGATTTTTCATATTTGTCAGCTTTTCTGCCACTGCTTTCTCCAGATTTTTCATATTTTTCTTTCTTTTCAATTTTCCTCGAGCCAGTCTTGTAGCGCATCTTATTGTTGGTTGGCTTACGGTAGAACTTCTTTTGAAATGCTTTGGTTAGCAGTGCCATCTGCTTTTTCATTTCTTCAATCTCAGAATCTGCAGATTAATCTGAGGTTTCTGATTCGGAAGAGCTACTGCTGACTACTGCCCTTTTCTCCTTTTTCAGCTTATATTTGTACTTTTTTTCTGCTAGTAAAGCCAACGGGTCAGCAGTCTCTTTCTCAGCTTTCTTCTTGCCAGATAATTTCCTCAATACAACCTCTTGGTAGTTATTGAGGTTCTCAAAAATCATATGAAAATCCATTTCTTCAATGTCCTTTGTCTGCTGGATTATCATGGCATATTTCTCCCATTCAGGGTTCAGTACGTTTAAGAACTTGACATTTATATCCAGATTGGACTTTGTCACTCCATTTCTTTTCATTTCACTTACCAAACTAACAAACCTCAGGTAAGTGTTTTCCAGTAGTTCTCCTTCACGAGCTCGAAAATTCTCAAATGTCATCAGACTGTTTCGTGCTCTGTTTGTTGCAGCTCTGTCGGATCCCCTCATAAGTTTACACACCTCATCCCATATCGACTTGGCGGTTTTTGTGTTTGTGAGACATGTGTAAATGTCATTGGGGATTCAGATCAGTAATAACTTCCTGGCTGTTTTATCCCCTAATTTTCTTTTCTTTTGTGCCTCAGTCAAGTTGGTAACCTCAACTGTCCTTGGTGGAATCGGGGGATTTCCAGTGGGTACTCCAGGAATTGTTTCCATGAATGTAGCTGGTCCTTCTGTTAAGGATTTCAACATTTCTTCCGACAGATCATGAAAACTTAAGAATTCTAGAAACCTCTCCCTCCATTGGACGTATTCTCCCCGATAAAGAATTGGGGGTTTGGTTTCTGATCCCATTGCTAGAGCGTCTTTTGACATTGTGATTGATATTTAGGAAACTATCCAAGATCTGATGAACTTTGATTGAAATTGAAATTGTTGATCAACAGTTGAAAGTTGATCAACCTTTGTAAGAATGATTAGTGAAACTCTATTGAATCAGATAATCAACTCGAATCTATAACAAAGTAATTTGTTAGAAGGAATAATCAACTCGAATCAAACAATGATGAAACTCGAATGACTTATGCAAGACTCGATTGATGCTGTGTTAAACTCGAATGAAGCTGTTGTTACACTCGAATGAGCTTTGTATGAAACTCGAATTAACTTTGAGTGAAACTCGAATTAACTTTGAGTGAAACTCGAATTAACTTTGAGTAAAACTCGAATGATGTTAAGTACAACTCGATTAAGCTTCTGTGCAACTCGATTGATTCCTTGTTCTTAATTTCTTTTTGAAATTATCTTTGAATCAACAGAGTAAAAACCCTTGATGATTCTTAGGTTTTTCAAAAAAAATATTCAAGAACACTTTTCGAAATTTCAATTTCAGAATAAAAAATTCACCCCTAGATGTTCTGATACCAATTGTGAAATGTAGTTTCTTAATAATCAAGCAACAATATCAAATGATCAAGAACAATAAATGGAATTAAAACTAACCGAATGATTATATTGAAGAACTGATGATTACAAAATGATGAATGAGAATGTTCGTGAACAGTAGCCCTTTTTGAATTCAATGCGCACAAAATAACTGTCAGATCTATATTCTATTTTGAAAGTCAACTATCTATTTATATACATTTTTACAACTTTTCACTAATTACAAAATAGACTCTATACTTTGTATTCCATCAACAAAAATACATTCCAACATTTTCATTTTGTCAAAGGATTTGCATTATGAAGCATTTGCATTTTTCAGGATTTTGTCAAAGAATCTACATTATCTTTTAGGAAAAAATTGCTAATCTGAAAAATGCAAGGTAACTAGGATTTAAAATCCTAGGGAGGAGGTTGGGTTTTTTAATAACAAAGAAAGAAGGGAGTTATGAAATCCTAGGATTTTAAAACCATATTGAAACCTGCGAACCAAACACAGGATTCTAAAAGCAAATCCCAGTGAATCCCAAGAAATCCGCGAACCAAACGCCGCCTTTGTTGAAAAATGTTGAGAGCTGAGAGTTGAGAAATGATTTGAAGAAAAGATAATCCTATCTACACTGTGTCTGCTGGGTAATCCACATAATCTATCAAGCCCTAAGTGACTTGATATTGAAAAAGACGTCATGAATCCAGTGACGCATGCACTTAACCCCACCAACCACTTAGTTATCTCTCAAAAGATTTGTGTTTCAATAATCACGGAGATATAGCACATTTCTATCGATACATCATTTGGATATTATTTATATTGAAACAAGGAAGACATTTTCTCCGGTCTCCGACTTCATTTGTATGCACTTCGTGTCTAGAGCTGATTATATATACTTTTAGGACACATCGAGTCTAACAGTCTGCGTGACTATAAACTGCTAGTCCAAAGTGACTAATACGGAACAAATAAAAGTGATTCTTTCATGATAAAGGATTTCACGATGATAATTTGGAAATCCTACTAGTGTTAACATCACGCCAGCGCTGAAAGTAGGTCACATAGATAATGTCTATTGTGCAAACAGGAATCCTATGTGGATATGGACTCGTTAATTTACAAATGAATATGTTTCATTTTTATTAGGTCAAGTTGAAAAGCTTTGACTTTGTTGGTTTCTGTGAGGAGAAAGTATTCTTTTAAGGGGGAGTGATATATTTGTTCAGAATAGGGGAAGAGATCATTTATGAAAGAGAGGATATTGTTTTGAGGGGGAGAGAGAGAAACTTTGTAATATTTTTGAGTTGTAATTGTTGTTGTATATCTGTCTGTATTCATGTCTGAAACTGTAATTTCACTGCATCTGTATCTATGAAGATTTTGCATGATGTTCATATTTCTTATGATCATCATGAGGGGAGAAATTTTGTATTCCAGAGACAACTGCTGAATAGTTTGAAGATAATTGCAATAACTGCTGAAGACAATTATGACAACTATAGAAGAGTTCAAGATGAAATATGATATGCTGTCTTTAACTGATCAAGGGAGAGAATCAAATTCTATTCATGATTCTAGGGGGAGAGTCTATTCATAAAAAACGAGAAGATCAGAGAAGAAGAGATATGAAGATCAGAGAGAGACAATGTTGAAGAATTTTTAAAGAACAACTTTGAACTTTGATTGAAAAATTGCTTTCATCTAAGGGGGAGATTGTTAGGAACATATATATAGAGAGATGAAAACAATTTTAATTGTAAAAGTTCAGGGGTTTATTGTAATTCTTGTATTCTTGTAAATGTATATATAGAGGGTAGTTGTACTTTTTTAAGTACGGATCAGATAGTAATTCATTTAGTCCTGTGCAAGAAAGTCAAGAACACGGTTGAGAGAAACTGCCATTGTTGTAATATTTTCTACTCTCAATATAATCATTCAGTCGATGTTGATTTGAATTGTGTTTTCATTATATTGTTCATATTTGATTGTGGATTTTGAAATAACAATTCATTGCTATTTCTTGATTAGTACATTAAAGTCTCATTTATTCATTAACTTTTAAAAGCCAAATATGGTACTTTTGTTATTTCATCAGTTTTTATTTACATATTTTAACAATATTTAAAGTTAAGAATCACCTGAGAACAACAGGTGTTACACTTGAAGGTACATCATTTCTCTTTACCTTAACAATCGCCTATAAATGAATAATTCTCATTATTGCCAACTAATATGAATAAAAAAGACTTACATGGTAAATATAATTGTGATCTAGATACCATCATATAATTTCCTTTGCAACACCACCTGAAGCTTTCAAATTGATTTTTGCAGGCCCACGTTGCCAGTTAAATCATTGATAAATCAATGATTTAACTTTAATTGAAGATTGGAGATGGAATGGAGAAGAAGCTGTAACTTGAATTTGAGCTAATAACTGAATATTAGTCTTTTAAGTCAAATTAATAACAATAGCTAAGAATATCAAAGTAGTTTAGGTTCACACTTATCAACTGTGGTCCAAAACATATCTGTTGGGAATTTATATTGTTGATGAATATAATAAGTCTAGGGTTCATTTTGTAATATGTCAATAGTTGTGAAATGTATATAAATAGGTTTGTCATTTACTGTATTGGTACGAATTTGTACACATTTGCACAGATAATATTTTTCCTTGTACGAATTTTAGAGCCTAGGGTTCAGTGCATTCATTGCTCATATTGTAATTCTAATTTTGGTGAAATCAAATCATTCGGTTAGTTGCATCTGATCTTGATCTTAATTGTTTGAATATAAACTGTGATTTAATTTACTAAGTAACAATTGGTATCAGAGCCTGATATGGCAAAATTTGGATTGAATTTTGAAACTGAAATTTTTTACGAATACTGTTTCATTCGGTTTTTTCAAAAATCAGCAAATCTTTAAAGGGTTTTTATTTTGTGGATGTTTTGATCTAATTTTTGGATCGAAGGAAGAGTTTTTCAAGACGAATAGATTGAATCTAATCTCAGATTCTAACTCAAAACACACAAAAAGTTATTCTGATTTTACTAATTTTTAGTTTTTGTGTGTTCTTGACTGTTTTTGCAAAAATTTGGGGTTTAGAACTGATTTTAGGCAAAAAGTTCTTGCAAAAAGTGTTTGTAATAAAAAACCGAACACTCGAAATCAGTTTGGGATCAATTAGAAGATTTTTGGTTAAAAATAAGGGTTTTGAAACTTGGAATTTAAAAAACCTGTTTAAACTCGGATAAAACTAAAATTTTAGTTTTAATCGAGTATGATCAAGAACTATTCGAGTTGAAAAAGTGTTGTTATCGAGTTGGATAAGTGTTTTGATCGAGTAGGTCAAAGTGTTGATCGAGTTTGATCAAACATTGATCGAGTTTAATCACTCATCCTTCGAGTTTGATAAACTCTTCTTTCGAGTTTTATAAACACATTTTCAAAAGGAATTGAAGAACAGCTCGAGTTTGATAAAATAACTTTTTGAACAGATCGAGTTTGACTAAACTTAAATCGAGTCTGATCGAATTTTATTTGATTTTAATCAAACTAATTCGAGTTTGATCACATGTGATTCAAGTTTAACAACACATGCTTTCGAGTTGAAAATACTTGTGATTAACAACTATTCGAGTTTGAATACAGTTCATTCGAGTTTGATCAAGACATTTCAAGTTCATTCCTTTTATCATTCGAGTTGAACATTGTTCTATTCGAGTTGAGTGTAACTTCAATCGAGTTTCATACTTTTTCATTCGAATTTCATTACTCTTTGTTCGAGTTTGATCCTTCCTCATTCGAGTTTTATACATCATTGTTCGAGCTTGACTCTTCTTTGACCGAGTTTTACTCTTCTTTGACCGAGTTTGACCATTCATTATCCGAGTTTGGTCTTTTATACTTAGAGCTTATTTTCAGTGTTCATTTCAAAATCATTCATTATTCCATAAAAAGATCTTGGAAGATTCAGTTCTATCAATTCACAACGTCTAAAGATGCACTGGCCATGGGTTTGGAAACCAAACCCCCGATTCTATACAGAGGAGAATATGTGCATTGGAGGGAACGGTTCTTAGAGTTTATAAGCTTTCACGATTTATCTGAGGAAATGTTGGCCTCACTGAATGAAGGCCCAACCAGATTTTTTGTTACTATCCCTGCGGTTCCAACCTGAAATCCTCCGATACTTGAGAGAACAGAGGAGATCACAACAGCAAATATGACTGAGGCTCAGAAGAAAAGAAAGTTGGGTGATAAAAAAGCCAGAAAACTCCTACTGAATTTAAAATTCCGAATGACACCTAGATCAGTCTGACCAACACAACCACAGTGAAATCCATCTGGGATGATGTGTGTAAGCTGATGAGAGTGTCAGTCAAGGCAGCCACAAACAGGGCACGCAACAGCTTGATAACATTCAAGAATTTCCGAGCTAGAGAAGGAGAGCTGTTAGAGAGCACGTATCTGAGATTTGTTAACCTTGTGAGTAAGATGAAGAGAAACGGGGTAACAAAATCAAATCTGGACATCAATGTAAAATTCCTGAATGTTCTCAATCCAGAGTGGGATAAATACACTATGATTATCCAACAGACAAAAGAGATTGATGATATGGATTTTCATATGGGGTTTGAGAACCTTAACAACTATCAGGAAGTTGCGTTAAGAAAGGTATCTGGCAAAAAGCAGGCTAAGAAAGCGACGATAGATCCTCTAGCTCTCCTTGTAGATAAAAAGTACAAATACAAGTTGAAAAAGGAGAAGCGTGTTGTCATAAGCAACTGTTCATCTGATTCAGAATCCACAGATTTATCAGCAGATTCTGAAATTGAGGAAATGAAAAAGCAGATGGCTTTAATGACAAAGGCTTTCCAGAATAAGTTCAATCGCAAACCCACAAACAATAAAATGCGATACAAGACAGGTTCCAAAAAGTACGAGAAAAGAGATACGTATGAAAACTCTGGAGAAAGCAGTGGTAAGAAGTCTGAAAATATGAGAAGCCTGATAAGCATGCTAAGAAAGATGCTGAGCAGAAATGTTATAATTGTGGCAAGCCTGGCCACTTTGCAAGGGAATGCAGACTGCCAGTAGTCAAGAACTCAGACTACTATACTCACAAGGCACTGCTGGCTAAGGAAAAGGAGGCTGGAAACGCTTTAATGGCTGAGGATGACCACTGGCTTCAACTGTCTGAGGATGAAGACATTCTGGATGAAGACGCTCATATTTGCCTGAAGTCAGAAGTTTACAATGAATCTGAAATGAGTGAGTCTGCTATGTTGGCTGAAGATGAAGTTTGGGTAGGTTTGACTGATGATAAAGCTGAAGAGACAAGGGATTCTGATTCTAAGAATGAACTGAGAGAGGATATTGCATTAATGGCCACAGGAGAAGCTGGATGCAACAAAGACCAAGAAGATGATGGGTCAGATTCAGATGCCTCAAACAACTCAGAGACACCTGAGATACAATCTAATCCTGATTCTGATGATGATAACTCTTGTGAGCTAGAACAAAAACTTGCTCAGATGGATTACATGCTAAAACGTTTTGAAAAATCCTTAAAAGCCGAGAAAAAGAATGTTCTTTCTTTGGAAAACAAATTGAGACTCGAACATGCATTAGTGTTAGAGTTTTCCAAAGATAAGGTATTTGCTTGCAATCCATATCAAATATAGAAGAAAAGTACAATGCCATTCAATTGGAAAATGAAAAGCTGAGTAACACAATTTCTGACTTAACAGAAAAATTAAAATTAGCAGAATTAGAGTCAGCAAATTATTCTGTAAAATATAATCTCATCTTTGCTGAAAGGACAAAATTATATGAGAAAATTAAATCCTTAGAAGATGAATTTCTTAAAAGAGGACAAACAGATTAGACTATTCATCTGAATCAACCAAAGGACACTGATTTCTATAATTCTAAGTTAGGAATTGGTTGTGATAATCCTAAGTATCTAGAAAAAGCCATTTCATGTTTCCCAACTTTATATGATACTAGATACATGATTTTAGGATTACAGATGGTCTTTTTAGGAGCATCAAATGAGGTAGAATCAGCTGAAGATTTAAAAATGTTGAGAAAAGATAAAATGCAAAATACTTTGGATTATAACAAGCTTAATGACAATTATCAAAATTCATGCATTTCAGAAGAGTATATTCAGTCATATTCTGATAAAGATTTGTCTGAAAATACGTCTTCCACTCAAAAGCCATACATTCCGAACTCAATTCTTGAAAAGATTAATCCTGATCTTGAATTGAAGCTTAAAACTTTTGAGACTGAAAATGAAAAGCTTCAGGCTGAGATTAAAGATTTGGAAATAAAACTGAAAAACCAGCCTGAAAGCGAAACTCAGTCAGATCAGAAATCTTCAATTTAAAATGATTCTATCAATTCTGAAAAAGAGTTTGATCTGTATATGAACTCTGAGTTTAAATCATTGGAGGATATGTTTGTCAAAATTGATGAGTTTATTAAACCACTCCATGATAAACAAACTGATAAACCTAAAGAACCAGTAAGTTTTTTGAGAAGAATATCTATAGATTCTAAGGTTAAAACAGTACCAACACATGTTTTACACAAGAAGGAGAAAGCAAAAGTTACTTTTGTTACTCCAAAATTTGAAAAAGGTGAATCCTCTTCATCAAAGGTTTCAACTGCAAAGAAAGGAAATGCTTCTGAAGGTAAGAAAGTTTTGCAGATTAAAACTGATTCTAAATCGATTAATTCATGTTCTTCTATTATGTCAGATAGTTCTGTGAAAAGAACATCGAAGCAATATTGGAGAAAGAAGCAAGTGGCAAAAGAAAAAAAGAAGAGTTTTAGACAGGAATGGAGAGTGAAAGATTTGAGTGTTACAGATAGGATTAGATCTGTAGATAATGTTTTCTGTAATAAATCTTCTAATAAACAATGTTCTAAATACTCACGTGCTGAACTTTTTCTTTAAATTCTAGCCAAATGTCATGTGTTGAATGCTACATCTGTGCATAATTCTGATATTTTTGTATGGATGCCGAAGAACAAGGTTCCCAGTTTTAAACAACATAGGGATCCAAAGAAACACATTTCAAAATCAGTTCCCAAAAGAACTGTACTAAAATGGATACCCAAAAAGACTGTTCAAAAATGGGTTCCAAAGACAAAGAATTTATATGTTTCCATACCTGAAGAAATATCGCATGATTTACCAAAATTCAAAGTACCCAACTGTAAGTGGGTTCCTCACGTTTTACTTCGTTTTATAGGTAAATCATGTGTGGTACCTTGACTCCGGATGTTCCAAGCATATGACCGGATAGTGGGACACCCTAACGAATTTTGTTGACAAATTCTGTGGGACGGTCAGATTTGGAAACGATCAGTTCTGTCCGATCAAAGGCTATGGAAGTCTGGAATACAACAAGATAACAATTCAAAAGGTATTCTATGTTGATGGTCTTGGCCACAATGTGTTCTTGTAACATCCCAATTTTCAATTATGTGTAATTTACAATTATTTGGACTTAATGGTTGTGTTAATGAAAAATTATGTCAATTTAAGTTACTTTGATCATAATATTAGTTAAATAAGAAAATACAAAGTGAGGGGTATAATGTGCAATTGTGTCAAAGTGACAAATAAAAAGGTGGAAAGTCTTTCACTTTCAACAAACTCCTTCTCTCTCTACATTCACTCTCGTCTCTCTCTCTCTCTCTCTAGAACCCACGGGTTCTTCACCAAATTTCCAAGAACATCGAATTAAGGTGCAAAGAATCTGGATTAAAGTGGCATATAGGAGACTATAACAACTACGAGAATCGATTTAAGGTAAACATCATTTAATCTTTCGGATTTTTGAAGTTTTTGATTCGGTCTTAAAGTGAACCGATTTCTAAGATTTAAGTAGCAAATGTTAATGCATGTTGGAATTTATTGTTGCAATGTTCAAATCGAGTGTTAGAGTTGTTGTGTACAAAATTTCAGGTTCTAATTCCACTCCTAAGTATGAATTCTGTAATTGTGTGTGTGTTTTAGTGTGTGTTCATCGAGACATGCTGAAAATTGGACATAAATGGGTTATTTTGGTACAATATGACATGTTATAAGTTGATATAGTGTATATAAGTTCACATTTGCAATATTAGACTCAGAAACATGCAAAATGGTCAAAAACGTAAATTCTGGAAAATTTATGAGTATGAACTCGGATCCCTATGGACCGAATTCGGACCATCCGAATTCGGGTCCTGATTCAAACATTTCGGACCAACACATATTTCGGACACCCATTTCGGACTTACAGTGTTTCGGACCATTACCCATTTCGGATCAATGTCAATTTCGGACTCAACCTCAATTCGGACACATACCTATTTCGGATCCATCAATTTCGGATCAAGACCAAATCCGGATCACCCCAAATTCGGACCAATTACAATTCGGACCATCCGAATTCGGATGTGGTCCGAATTCAGAACCCAATTACATTTAAAATTACAGAATACAATTTTTAAGCAATTACTGACATTACATCACTATTACACCTACTTTACAGATCATTGTGGTGTTATCAAAACACACATTGATTCAGGATCAAGTCACACTAAACCAATCACTGTGAGTAACAGATTGTCATTCGAACATTTATTGTTTTTGCATTCATGTTTATACATTCAATGGCATGTTCACGTTGTTCATATACTTCATTTGGCACTCATGAAATGATTTGTTGTTATGATGCACACTCGTACTTGACATGTAACACACATGTAGCCAGCGTTCATTTGAAAGTGCATCTATTTACATCATGCTTGCACTGCATGATCATTACTTCATAATCTGATGCGACCTGGACTGGGGCTGACAGCAGGCCACTGTCGGGGACTGATCATCCCACTCGTATCCCATCAGGTTCGGCACATCCCCGATCAGCATATTGAACTGCCACCCCATGCTAGCACTGCATGGTTTACTCACACATTGAGGCTTTCACTGCCGTTTTCACATACATGGGGCTTAAACTGCCCATGGTTAAGCATTGCTTGTAAAGAAATATTTGTTGTATGCATAATCTGTTATCTCACTAAGCATTTAGCTTACTGTTGACTCACATTGTTTCAGGCAAAGGCAAAAGTGTAGCTGGACCTTCCACTTAAGCATATCAAATCAATATCCTGGAGACTATAGAAGCTATTGGTACTTGATGTAATAGTTAGACTTTTATCACTATAGACATGTATTCTATTGCTTTAGTGTGGATGTGCTTAATTCTAATTTAAGTATTCAGTTTCAATTATTATGATACTCATTGGGTTGTTTGTCGATCCTGGTGATTGCTACAATTATATCATTAATTAACAAGGACGTCACAGTTTGGTATCAGAGCATTAGTTTGAGGTTTCAAGTGTCCGCGAGGACTTGGACTCAAACTTAGGTTATGATATTAGAATGGACTCCTAAGTAATGATCTGAACTAAGATAGGATTGACATGCACACGGGGACACATAAAGGGTAACTGTAAACACTTAGGACTTACAAATAAATGTTCTAAATATAAGTTGTTATATTCCAGAACATGTCAGGAGACGATATGACTCCTCAGCAAATGTTCCAGATGATGCAAGCTCTCATGGAACAAAACAATGAGCTACAATCCAAACGAATGGCTGAGCAGGCTCAGTCATTTGCTGACCAATTAAGGGCCAGAGATGAGGCTGAGGCAAAACGAAAGGCCGATAAGCGAAAGAACAAGGGGCAACAACAGGACGACCAGGGAGAAAGGCAAGATGATACTGGGTCTTCCAACAGATCAAGGGGCTGTAGGTTTAAGGACTTCAAAAGTAACGGAGCGGTTACTTTTGATGGGACTGGAGACGCCGTTACTGCATTGGAAAGGATCACCACCACGGAGAGAACTTTCAGAATCAGCGACTGCGCTGATAAAGACATGGTCCGCTTTGCAACCGCTATGTTTGCAAGGGACGCTGTTATGTGGTGGGACGCAATGACACATGTGTTGACGATGTAGGTAGTATCGCACATGTCATGGAGCGAGTTTAAGGAAGTGTTTTCTCAACAGTACTGTCCAGCCGACGAGAAGCGACGTCTGGAGGCAAAGTTCCTGAATCTGACTCAAGGAACGAAAACGGTTACACAATATGCCGTTGAGTTCACTCGATTGAGTCTGTTCGCACCCCATCAAGTAGACACAGAAGAGAGGAAAATAGCCCGGTTTGAGGCCGGACTAGATTATGAGATACGCCGAACCATGAGTGGGGTTCGGTATACAACGTTTGCTGGTTTGCTTGAGGCTGCTCGGAATGTGGAGCAGATTGTCTTATTATCTGGATACGTAATCGGGTCAGCCGCCGCACCACCGACTCAACCGTCACCGCCAAAAAGGCAGCGGGAGTCTGGATCCTCCCGATTCTCTCCTCAATCCCATCAACAGTCATCATCACCCAAGAAGGGAAGAGCCTTTTCGGCCAGTTCAGAAATGAGAGACTGCAGACGATGCAGAAAAGCGCACTCTGGGGAGTGCAAGACTCGGGACATGTATTGTTTCTGCTGTGGGCAGAAAGGCCATCACTGGGAGCATTGTCCACGAAAAGATGATGCATGCTACAACTGCCACAGACTTGGCCATTTCTCAAGGGACTGCCCGAAACCCCCACGAGATCAGAATGCTCCACAATCAACAGCAAGATCTTCTGTAGCTTCCACGGCTCGCAGGGATCAATCTCAAAGGGCTCCAACAAGGGCGTTCCAAATCACAGCTGAAGAAGCAAAGGATGACCCGGAGGTGGTCACTGGTACGTTCTATGTTAACTCAATTCCTGCACGTATACTGTTTGATTCCGGAGCCAATCGTTCGTTTGTCTCCACTACATTTGCTCGTCAATTTAACATGCCAACTTCCAAACTGCAATTTGTACTTGACATAGAGACTGCTAGCAATATGTTAGTAAAAGCAGACAAAGTGTATAGGAATTGTACATTATTGGTAGAAGACGTAGTATTCAATATAGATCTGATCCCTATGGAGTTCGGGGAGTTTGATGTCATAGTAGGTATGGATTGGTTGGTTCACAATGAGGCCCAAATTGTTTGCAAGAAAAGGATGATTAAGATCACCACTCCCGAGGGCCGAGACATTTGCATATATGGTGACAGACACAAAGGCGACTTATGCCTTATTTCAATTGCAAAAGCCCGAAAGCACGTTGCCAAGGGTTGTTCAGCTTACTTAGCCTACGCTGTCGATGCAAAGGCTGAAGTTCAATCTCCTTCTACCGTTCCCGTTGTTTCTGAATTTCCAGATGTCTTTCCAGAAGATATCTCGGGATTGCCACCTGATCGCCAAGTGGAATTCCGCATTGACCTCATTCCCGGAGCTGCTCCAATAGCAAAGGCTCCGTACCGTTTAGCTCCTGCAGAAATGCAGGAAATGATGAAGCAGTTACAGGAGCTACTTGACAAAGGTTTTATCCGCCCAAGTTCATCTCCTTGGGGCGCTCCTGTTCTGTTCGTCAAAAAGAAAGATGGCACATTGCGAATGTGCATCGACTATCGAGAACTCAACAAAGTCACAATCAAAAACAAATACCCATTGCCCCGGATTGATGATCTCTTCGACCAGTTACAAGGCGCAAGTTACTTCTCGAAGATTGATCTTCGTTCGGGTTACCACCAACTCAAAGTACACCCGGATGATATTCCAAAGACGGCTTTCAGAACTCGTTACGGACACTACGAGTTTCTGGTAATGCCGTTCGGTCTTACTAATGCGCCGGCCGTTTTCATGGATCTCATGAATCGAGTCTGCCGGCCAATGCTCGACAAATCGGTCATCGTGTTCATCGATGACATTCTTATTTATTAAAAAACCGAAGAGGATCATGCAGCACATATGAGAGAATTATTAGAGTTGCTACGCAAAGAGCGACTTTATGCCAAATTCTCTAAGTGTGAATTCTGGTTGAGGCAGGTACGTCTCAACATTCCAAACAATTTCATGATCCTTATACTCAAACATAAATTCTTTTATTAACTTGTACCTCTTAAACAATCAATTCAGATCCAATTCTTGGGGCACGTGATATCTGGTGCTGGGATTGCTGTTGATCCTGCAAAGATCGAAGCTATCCAGAACTGGGAATCACCCCGCAACGCCTCAGAGATTCGGAGTTTTCTGGGATTGGCTGGTTACTACCGCCGATTCATCAAAGATTTCTCAAAGATCGTCGTTCCGCTAACAAAGCTTACTCGCAAGAATGCTACTTTCTTTTGGAAAGAAGAACAGCAAGTAGCCTTTGACGAATTGAAGAAATTGCTAAGTGAAGCACCGGTGTTAGCCCTGCCTGAAGGGAACGAAGACTTTGTTGTCTATACAGATGCATCAGGCACGGGTTTAGGCGCTGTTCTGATGCAAAGAGGAAACGTCATAGCATACGCTTCCAGACAGCTCAAACCACATGAGAAAGATTACTCTACCCATGATCTAGAGCTGACTGCTGTGACTTTCGCTCTCAAGTTATGGATACACTACTTGTACGGAACCAAGTGTCAGCTCTACACCGATCACAAGAGTTTAAAGTACATATTCAGTCAGAAGGACTTGAATATGAGGCAAAGAAGGTCAATGGAGCTGATCAAAGATTACGACTGTGAAATTCTATATCACCCGGGGAAAGCCAACGTAGTGGCTGATGCCCTAAGCAGAAAGGCCTACTGCAAGGCATATTGTTATGCCTTGACTTCTACAATTTTGACATCCACTATCATAGACGATGTAAGAGCTGCTCAGTTGCAGGCCTTAAAGGAAGAGAATGTTAAAGATGAAGATATCAGAATTCAGTTGCCATTAATGCAAGATGATGGAACTGGATTAAGGGGTATTTATGGCAGAGTTTGGGTTCCTAAGTTCGGGAACATGCGAGATGTAATTCTCGAGGAGGCTCATCAATCTAAATTCTCAATTCATCCTGGTAGCACGAAAATGTACAACGACTTGAAAGCCGACTTCTGGTGGCCAGGATTGAAAAGAGATGTCGGTCAGTATGTTGAAAGGTGCAGAACATGTCGTCTAGTCAAAGCCGAGCACCAACAACCCTATGGTAGTATGCAACCTCTTCCTATCCCAGAATGGAAGTGGGACCATATTACAATGGATTTCGTAACCAAGCTACCTAAGACTCGTCGTCAACATGACGCCATTTGGGTCATTGTTGACCGATTAACCAAATCTGCTCACTTCATACCAATCCGAGAAACCTACTCACTGGACCGACTTGCCCAGATCTACGTAAACGAAATCGTTATTAGGCATGGTGTGCCTAAGTCTATTGTCTCCGACCGAGATAGTAGATTCACTTCTAATTTCAGGACTGCTCTGCAAAACGGTCTTGGTACTCGTATCGCAATGAGTACTGCCTATAGACCTCAATCTGATGGGCAAAGTGAAAGAACAATCCTAACTCTCGAAGACATGCTCAGAGCCTGTGTCATGGATTTGGGTGGTAACTGGGACGATCACCTCCCACTGGTTGAATTCTCCTACAACAATAGTTACCATTCCACTATCAAGATGGCACCGTTCGAGTCTCTATATGGCAGAAAATGTAGGACTCCAACCTGTTGGAGGGAAACAGGAGAAACTCCAATAGCCGGTCCTGCTTTGCTACAAGAAACGAACGGAAAGATCCAACTCATTCGACAGTACATGAAAACGGCACAAGATCGGCAAAAGAATTACCACGATCGCCGTCATAAAGCGATAGAGTTTCAAAAGGACGATTGGGTATACTTAAAAGTTTCCCCGATGAAGGGAGTTACAAGATTCGTAAAGCGAGGAAAGCTATCACCTCGATTCATAGGACCTTTCAAAATACTAGAAAGAGTTGGGAATCAGTCCTATCACTTGGACTTACCAGAAGAACTATCAGGAGTTCACCCGGTCTTCCACGTAGGATACTTAAGAAAGAGTCTGGTGCCCGAGAGGGAACCATGGACTGATCACTCGGACATTAAGGTTGACGAACGGCTAAGGTTCGTTGATGAACCGGAGTGCATTTTGGAGACAAAAGTCAAGAAACTACGAAATAAGGAAATCAGGATGGTGCTGGTCAAGTGGAAGCATCATCGGGGAGCTAATCATACTTGGGAATCAGAACAAGACATGAAGACTAAGTACCCAAGTTTGTTTAGCGCAGCATGACTTCGCGGACGAAGAATAGGCGTGGTGGAGCCCATGCTGTAACATCCCAATTTTCAATTATGTGTAATTTACAATTATTTGGACTTCATGGTTGTGTTAATGAATTATTATGTCAATTTAAGTTACTTTGATCATAATATTAGTTAAATAAGAAAATACAAAGTGAGGGGTATAATGTGCAATTGTGTCAAAGTGACAAATAAAAAGGTGGAAAGTCTTTCACTTTCAACAAACTCCTTCTCTCTCTACATTCACTCTCGTCTCTCTCTCTCTCTAGAACCCACGGGTTCTTCATCAAATTTCCAAGAACATCGAATTAAGGTGCAAAGAATCTGGATTAAAGTGGCATATAGGAGACTATAACAACTACGAGAATCGATTTAAGGTAAACATCATTTAATCTTTCGGATTTTTGAAGTTTTTGATTCGGTTTTAAAGTGAACCGATTTCTAAGATTTAAGTAGCAAATGTTAATGCATGTTGGAATTTATTGTTGCAATGTTCAAATCGAGTGTTAGAGTTGTTGTGTACAAAATTTTAGGTTCTAATTCCACTCCTAAGTATGAATTCTGTAATTGTGTGTGTGTTTTAGTGTGTGTTCATCGAGACATGCTGAAAATTGGACATAAATGGGTTATTTTGGTACAATATGACATGTTATAAGTTGATATAGTGTATATAAGTTCACATTTGCAATATTAGACTCAGAAACATGCAAAATGGTCAAAAACGTAAATTCTGGAAAATTTATAAGTATGAACTCGGATCCCTATGGACCGAATTCGGACCATCCGAATTCGGGTCCTGATTCAAACAATTCGGACCAACACATATTTCGGACACCCATTTCGGACTTACAGTGTTTCGGACCATTACCCATTTCGGATCAATGTCAATTTCGGACTCAACCTCAATTCGGACACATACCTATTTCGGATCCATCAATTTCAGATCAAGACCAAATCCGGATCACCCCAAATTCGGACCAATTACAATTCGGACCATCCGATTTCGGATGTGGTCCGAATTCAGAACCCAATTACATTTAAAATTACAGAATACAATTTTTAAGCAATTACTGACATTACATCACTATTACACCTACTTTACAGATCATTGTGGTGTTATCAAAACACACATTGATTCAGGATCAAGTCACACTAAACCAATCACTGTGAGTAACAGATTGTCATTCGAACATTTATTGTTTTTGCATTCATGTTTATACATTCAATGGCATGTTCACGTTGTTCATATACTTCATTTGGCACTCATGAAATGATTTGTTGTTATGATGCACACTCGTACTTGACATGTAACACAAATGTAGCCAGCGTTCATTTGAAAGTGCATCTATTTACATCATGTTTGCACTGCATGATCATTACTTCATAATCTGATGCGACCTGGACTGGGGCTGACAGCAGGCCACTGTCGGAGACTGATCATCCCACTCGTATCCCATCAGGTTCGGCACATCCCCGATCAGCATATTGAACTGCCACCCCATGCTAGCACTGCATGGTTTACTCACACATTGAGGCTTTCACTGCCGTTTTCACATACATGGGGCTTACACTGCCCATGGTTAAGCATTGCTTGTAAAGAAATATTTGTTGTATGCATAATCTGTTATCTCACTAAGCATTTAGCTTACTGTTGACTCACATTGTTTCAGGCAAAGACAAAAGTGTAGCTGGACCTTCCACTTAAGCATATCAAATCAATATCCCGGAGACCATAGAAGCTATTGGTACTTGATGTAATAGTTAGACTTTTATCACTGTAGACATGTATTCTATTGCTTTAGTGTTGATGTGCTTAATTCTAATTTAAGTATTCAATTTCAATTATTATGATACTCATTGGGTTGTTTGTCGATCCTGGTGATTGCTACAATTATATCATTAATTAACAAGGACGTCACAGTTCTGCATCGGTCAACTGTGCGATAAAGGGTTGGAAGTCAATTTCAAGGCAAATAGGTGTAGTATAAGATATGGGGAAGAGAAGGAAATCCTAGCTAGAAATAGGAAAACCAATTTGTACTCCATAGATTTAGCCAATATCAATTTGGAGAAAGATGTTTGTCTTCTATCAAAGGCAACATCAAAAGAATCCTGGTTGTGGCATCGCCGTCTATCTCATTTAAACTTCAAAGAACTGACTAACCTTGCCAAAGGTGGTTTAGTTAAAGGGTTATCAACTCTCCGATTTCAAAAGGAGCAGTTGTGTGCTGCATGTGAAAAAGGGAAGATGGTAAGGGCGTCACAAAAATCAAAGGTTGAACATTCTTCAACTAGGCCATTGGAGCTTCTTCATATGGATTTATGCGGGCCTATGAGGGTACAAAGCATCAACAAGAAGAAATATGTGTTGGTCATTGTAGATGATTATTCAAGATACACATGGGTTTTCTTCCTGAGATCCAAGTCTGAAGCTACAGAGATAATCATTGACTTCATACACAAAATTCAAGTTTCGGTTCAGACCATTAGATCTGATAACGGTATAGAGTTCAAGAACAGGTCCCTCGAGACATTTCTAACTTCTGTTGGGATAACGAACCAATTTTCGGCAGCTCATATCCCACAACAAAACGGAGTAATTGAAAGACGAAGCCGTACACTTGTGGAATCTGCTAGGACGATGCTTGCATATTCTAATCTGCCGTTATTCCTATGGGCTGAAGCTGTGGCAACCACGTGTTTCACCCAGAATAGATCCATAATTAATAAAAGATTCGGGAAAACACCTTATGAGCTTATAAATAAAAGAGTGCCTAACATAAAATTTTTCCATGTCTTTGGATGCAGGTATTTTATCTTGAACGTAGACAACTTGGGAAAATTTAATCAGAAAGCGGATGAAGGCATATTCATTGGTTACTCCAAAGAATCGGTGGCATTCCGAGTCTACAACAAATGCACGAAGACCGTCAACGAGAGCATAAATGTGAAATTTGACGAAGGAATCGTTATGGCTCCTGAACATGCCAGTTCAGGACCCGAGTCTAAGCAGTCAACTTCTATGAAGTCACAAGAGCTTAAAGGTGAAATGAATGATTTAAATAAACTGTTTAAAAATTTTTATGAAGACTACTTTGAAAAGACCAAATCTGATGTTTCAATTTTGGAACCTAACAAGATTACAGAAGATCCGGTCGTAGTCTCCGATCATTCACACCAACCAATTTCTGAAGATATCGGAGAGGTTTCAACGACTGATGTACACATTCCTGCTAAAAGTGTTCAACAATTTCAAACTCCAGAATCTAATAATACTCCCTTGAATTTTGAAAATATAGAAACCCTACCTCAGTTGATATCCCATCAACTTCAGAACCTATCCCCCGAAATTCCCTACCTGGACTTGAATCCCAATTAAGACCAACTTCAACCTTATCCGCATACTTTCAAATGGACAAGGGACCACCCACCAGAAAATATAATTGGTGATCCCTCTACTTCTGTAAAAACCCGGAGAGCTACTTTAAATGAATGCCTCTTCTCAAATTTTTTTAGTAAGATCGAACCAAAAACGGTAAAGGAAGCTTTTTTAGATGCAGACTGGATTCTAGCAATGCAAGAGGAGCTCAATCAGTTTGAAAGTCTAGAGATTGGTGGAACGACCAAAAGACAAATCCATCATTGGCACAAAGTGGTTCTTCAAGAACAAGAAAAATGAACACGATGTCATCATTCAAAACAAAGCACGCATCGTAGCCAAAGGATACAGTCAACATGAGGGATTTGACTATGATGAAACCTTTGCCCCCGTTGCCTGGATAGAGGCCATTAGAATGTTTTTAGCTTTTGCAGCTCATAAAAATTTCACAGTATATCAAATGGATGTAAAAAGCTGCGTTTTTGAATGGGGAGTTAACTGATGAAGTATATACATATCAGCCCGAAGGATTTATCGATCCTTCGAAGCCTGATCATGTATATATTTTAGACAAGTCACTGTATGGCCTTAAACAAGCACCCCGAGCTTAGTATGATGCCCTATCAAATCATCTTTTGAAGTGTGGCTTCAACAAAGGAGTAGTGGACACTACTCTATTCACAAAACGTCAGGGTCCAGATATCATAGTAATTCAGATATACGTAGATGATATAATATTTGGGTCTACTAATCCTGAATTTTGTAAAAGTTCGCATTTTTAATGTCCCAAAAATTTGAAATGATCATGATGGGTGAAATAAATTTTTTATTGGGTTTACAAGTAAAACAACTGAGTGATGGAATTTTCATCAATCAGTCAAAATACATTCAAGACATGTTGAAGAAATTTTTCATGGTCAACAGTACTCCCATGGAAACACCCATGGCTCCTGATTCGAAATCTAAACTCGATGAGGACATTTCAGGGAAACCTGTAGATGTAACTCATTATCAAGGGATAATTGGGTCATTAATATACTTAACTGCAAGTAGACCTGATATTATGTTTGCTACTTGTGTCTGTGCTAGATATTAGGCACATCCAAAGGAATCACATTTGGCTGCTGCCAAACGAATTTTAAGATATCTGAAGGGAACTCCAAACTTAGATTTGTGGTACCCTAGGGAATCATCATTTACTTTGACTGCTTTTCTGATGCCAATTATGTAGGTGATAAGATGGATCGTAAGAGCACATCAGGAGCAGTTCAATTCCTTGGTGACAAACTCATCTGCTGGTCATCCAAGAAACAACACTGTGTGTCACTATCAGCAGTAGAAGCTAAGTATGTTGCTGTATCATCATGTTGTTCATAAGTGTTGTGGATGAAGAGCCAACTGCGAGACTACGGGTTTACACCTCAGAAAATCCCCATATACTGTGATTCACATTGTGCAATTGCAATAGCATTAAATCCGGTGCAACACTCGAAAACTAAACACATTGACATTCGGTACCATTTCATAAAAGATCATGTAGAAAATGGTAATGTAGAATTATATTTTGTACCGACTGAATATCAACTAACTGATTTGTTTACTAAAGCGTTAGATGAAAAACGCTTTAACTTTTTGATATACAAATTGGGTATGTTGAATCGATAGATTTAAACATTCAGTAGTTACAAAATATAATTTTATTTTTACAAATTTTTACTTGATTTAATTTTTGTTAATCTCATGTGATTTAAATGTTTTTAATTTTTCTGAGAAAAAACAGAATCGAATTGTCATGTGCCGCTGGAACAAACAAAAAAATTTTATCTGATATTTGGATATCTGATAATTTTTTATCTGATTAATTGCAGGAGGAGCAAGCTTAAAAAGTGATATTGATCTGAGGGGGAGCATAACTGCAAAAAATTCAAGAGGGAGCAACATTTTATTATATTGTGTTCATTTTATTTTTTTGTTGAAAAAATTTTACTACATTTTATTTTTATGTGAGTCAATTTTTTTTAGTTGTTCAATTTTTTTAAGTTTGAAATTTTTTTAGTTAATTGGGCTTAAACGGTTAAAAGAGAGATTTGGGTTATTTTTTTAAAAAAAGATGGGCCGGATTTTACATTTTTAAAAGACCTATAAATTTGAATTTTGAAATTCAAATTCTAAAAACTCGTGCACTGTTCCATCTTTGTCCAAATATCTCTCTCAATCTTTCTTAATCACGAAGCAACTTGTTTTTGTGTGTTGGCTTTCAATTTCAGAAACAAAATTGTAAGTACTTTTGTGATATTGTTACTGTTTTGTAATGTTTTACTAGTTTTCATTCGAGTGTTATGTTCTTCATCAGGTTACTGCGTGTTCTTAACTGTGTGTCGATGTGTGTAAATGTCAAATTGTTAGTTTGTGTTGTAAATCTGAAATTGAAAGTATGGTTGTGAGTATAATGTTCAAATAAGCTTGAATATCAAATTTCAAGTCTTATAACACACCATTCAACATTTAATTTGAGCTTGAAATTCTAATTCTTTCGAGTTCTTGACTCTTCTGTAAATCGTATTTTTAATGGATTAAATGTTGTTTTTGGAACAAAATCAGTAAAGGGAAGTTGTTTCAAATATGTTTTCTAGTAGGAAAAAGTCAAGGTTTGGTTCAAAATGACTCTGGAATTGGATTTTCGAATTTCCAGAGGTAATAAGGGACTTCGAAAATATTTTTGTTCAAACTTGATTAGAATGTCATTCGAGTAAAATCTAGTTATATCGAGTTTGAACAAACAGTTAATTGAGAAAACAGTTTGTGTTTCCCGAGTTGGAAAAAGAAAAATTCGAGAAAATTAAAGTTTCAATCGAGTTTTTGACAAGTTTGAACTTGGGCATAATTTAGAACACTCAAACTCGATTGACACATCAACCGAGAAATCTCATGTTTCATTCGAGTTGGGCAACGTATTGTTCGAGAAAAGTCTTCTTTCATACGAATTTGTTAGAAAAGGACTTATAATTTTTTTCAAGTACTTCCAACTCAGTCCAAAGGTCTTTCAAGAACACTTCAACGTTTTTTCGAGTTTGTCAATAAGTCATCCAAGAAACATTCAAGTTCATTTCGAGTTTAATAAAAGGTCAATCGACAAACTCTTAGGCTCATTAGAGTTTATCAAAAGTTCATCCGAGTTGACTTGTGTTTCATTCGAGTTTCACAGTTAGTCAATCGAGTTTGTTTAAGGGTCATTCGAATAGGTTCCCATGTCACCCGAGAATGTTCATGACTCATTCGAGTTTGGTCCTCCATGTTTCGAGTTTGGGGTCAATTTTTCAAAAAAATTTCTAAGTGTGAGAATTTTTAATTTTTCAGAGAAATTTCACATTTTTTGAGAAAATTTTTAAAATCTGTGTTTTACTAACATTGGTATCTTAACGATTGACTTTGGAGTCCTAACAATAATATTTTTTTTATTATTGTCTGGAATCCCGATGTTTTAAACAATAAAACACATATTTTTTATAATTTCTTGTTAAATGTTTTATTTCTCTATCTGTAGGATTAAATTTGTTTACCTGACATATCTAACATGTTTGCTATTTTTACAGGTATCAAATGGCATCCCAATGCCCCACCCATAACTCCAACTCTTCCGACTCTCACTCTTCATCAAACCATACTCTCGTATCCAACCCTGTTAAATTTGCTTCTGTCACAAGACCATCACCATCATCCCCAATCCCTGAAACACAACTCGTCAACCACAACACTGTTTAGCCTTGCTTGATAATTATCATAGGTTAAATTCAAATGTCATTAAAGTGAGCCATCCCATAATTGTTAAAATTCCAGAAGGTCACCCTCTCGGTTACCTTTTAAAATATAAACCCTCCATTCCTCAAGTTTACTTACATCAGTTTTGGCACACGATCAAATTCGTGCTTGCTGAAGGAGACCATCACTTCAAAGTTACAATTGATCAGTTTAAAGCAAAAATAACATTAGCCAGACTACGCCATAATCTGTTCTTACCAAGACGTATTGACACAGTCAATTTTCCAGAGCTGGCAGACTTTGAAGATTTTGTAATAGACGAGCAACTATGCCATGATCTGATATGTCTAGGTTACTCCAAACCACTTGAGAAAAGCTCAAAGTTTCACAGAATTGGGCTAAATGTAGAATGGTATACACTGTTCGGCATCATAAACAGGTGTATGACCTCAAAACATACCGGTATAGAATGAGGGGGCATTCACTATTTGAGATTATTTCATGGTATTGCTTTCAACAAGCATTATGAATTTTCTCAGTGTATCTGGGAAGACCTGAAGGAGGTAGTGTTGGCAAAGACAACAAACAGAGCGAGAAAATTTGTGTCATTGCAAAGGTTTATATAAATTCTGATTAGAGGCATCTTGAGAGCAAACGAGAAAATTACAAAAGATCAAGTGCTCAGAAATGTCCAGACTATGTTATGATGAGCCTTCATAAAGTTCAGGATGCTCCTAATTCCAGCATTATGTCGATTCCTGAATCCTTGTTAAAATATGTTGATGCAAAGGCTGAAAGTGTGAGACTATATAGAATAGATCATGATCTAATTGAAACTCAAGAACCGAGTTTTCATACCCAAGGAGCCATAGGTGAGCAGGTACATCAACACGAGGTTGATGTACAGGGAAGCCAAACTGAGACTGAGGGTGCTATGGAGGAAGTAAGGGGAGGTGAGAGTGGATCAGATTCTGAAAGTACTTTATCAAACATTCCAGAAGGTGAAAATGAAGGTGAAGAGCATGATGATGGTAATAATGATGATTTGGGAGGCGCTGGTGGAATTGAGATATCTCCAATAGTGAGCTTACCAGAAAAAGAAATGGATGAAGTGGTGAGTTTGAGGGAGACCCAAACCTTAAACAGCCGGGAAGCCACATATGCTGTTAGCTCTCTTTTGAGAGTTAGCATCGAAGAAACCAGTATCTCACTGGTGATTGCACACCCCTCTGTCCACTCATTTCCTTCTCAACAAGGAGATGTTTCATTTCTTCACGAGGAATTAGCACATAATCTACCCTTGGATCATTCGGATTCTATAGATATTGAAAATAGTACAATTCTGCCCATTGTACATTTATTCTTCCACAAGTCATAGAACCTATACAAGATAGGACACTCGAGTCTACTTCATTCGTTGAAGTAAGTACAGAAGGACTACGTGTCCCTGTCGGAACAACCACAGTGTTGGAAGCATCTGTTGCTCCTTCAGTTGAAATGGTTGGAAGTCCTGTCAGAGCTATAACTTTGCCATCTCTGAGCACAGGCCACACGGAGATTCTTTTTACAAGTTCAATCGTTGTGACAACTGGAAGTCTAGGTGACCAAGTGATTAGTCCGTTACCATTTGTTACTGAATCCAAGCTAAATGAAGCAATTAGTGGAGTCACAGTTCAAATGACAACACAATATTCAGAGATGATGACTCAAATGACAAATATTCAAAAATTGCTGAAAGGAAAGGCTGTTGCGGAGGGTGTAAAAGAAACAGACCCTCAAGACTCCATTAGTGAGCTGAGAGATTTTTGTTTTAAACAATTTGATGAGATGAGGGAGAGAATGATCAGATTGGAAAACACAGTCGTTAGTGCTCTAGGATCATTATCTGAAATATTATCTTCTGTTGAGCATACATGTAAAGTTCAAGCTTCGACTCCTAAGAGGAAGCATGAGGATCATGAGGACGACTCCGATGATGCTCCTCATGAGGGGGAGAAAAGGAGGAAGCTTGGAGAAACTAGACTGAGCTACCGATGGTTATGTATATGGAAAAAGAGACAGGAGGTGAAGATGTCGGAGAAGCTGGGGGTTCAAAAGAAAAACCAGTTGATGCTCAGGTGAGTTGGGATTGATTCTTTATGAAGATGTCCCAGTTCCTTTAAGTATTCAATCTAGTATTTACAACTTTGAAGAATATGACGATTCAGACAACGAAGAAGAAGAAGTATTGAGAGTTAAGGGAGCAGAACAAGAAATTGAAGTATCTAATGATGATGAAGTTTTTGATTTATCTGTTGAGACGTTGAGGGCTGAGAAGATTGTTAATGAGGAGGAGTTAGTAGAGAAGATTTTGAGAGATGATGTACCAACACCAACGGTTGAAAAGCCTGCGGTAATGGTTACAGTCAAAGAGGAATAAGATCCATTTCCTATTGAGGATGTGATACCTCAATTTGTTAGAGAGATTAATGAAGTTGAACTTATGGACAAGTTTTTCAAGTCTTATATTTTAGCAGATGAATCTGAACGTCAACATCACTTGAGATATGCGGTTCAAGAAGTGGTTCAGAAAGAGATAAACGATAACTTTGCTGAACGAAGATGAAGTTAGAAAAAAAAGATTAGAAAGTTAGATCTGTCAGAAAAACAAAATGCTGACTACATCAGAAGAAGGAATAAGCTTCCATTCCTGGAAGATCATCTGGAGAAGAATATTTTTTGCAAGAAGCTGCTCCGTGCTCATTTTTTGAAACTATTCAGAGTCATTGAACCTAACATGCCAAATTTAGTGAATTATGCTTATTTTATGAGAAACAAGACTCAGAAGATTGAAAAAGTTAGAAGTGGGTTCAGAATAGTTGATCTGGTGAAGATTGAGAAAGATCGTTTTGTAAAAATCTTCTATCCCACTTTCACTGTAACTAGAACTGACGGGAACATTTATGAATTCAGTGAAGCAGATTTGTTTAATCTTAATCTGGTGGACGAAGAAGATCTTTTTGATGAGTTGTGCAGGAACAAAAGAGAAGAAAATTATCGGTTTGCACTCAAGGCTCTATTTCACTTTATGCACACAAAACTGGTTCTCATGTATGTGCAAGATCTTCAGATAGGAGTCGAGAGAGGAATGAGACGAATAAATTTTACAGCGCCTAACAGATTCATAAAGTACATGGATAATCTGAAAGAATATCAAGTTGTGATGGCCAAGCATCCGGTGGTCATTTATAAAGACAAGGACCAGAAGAAGAGAGCAATGAGAAGTGTTGAATTGAACAAATACTGTGATGGTACCTTGCAAAAAGTTTTGACTGGTCTAAAAGGAAAGTTTGCAGCTGATTCAAAGAGAAAAACTAAAAAAAGTGGTCTGAGCACAAATGATAGAAAAATGATGGTAGAGTTTATTGCAAAGATTGAATCAAGGCTGATGAATATAAAGAGCATTAGAAGATTCGAAATGAAGCTGGGGCTAAAAGACTAAAGACCTATTATCATTCATCAAAGGGGGAGATTGTTAGGAATTTATATTGTTGATGAATATAATAAGTCTAGGGTTCATTTTGTAATATGTCAATAGTTGTGAAATGTATATAAATAGGTTTGTCATTTACTGTATTGGTACGAATTTGTACACATTTGCACAGATAATATTTTGTCTTGTACGAATTTCGGAGCCTAGGGTTCAGTGCATTCATTGCTCATATTGTAATTCTCATTTTGGTGAAATCAAATCATTCGGTTAGTTGCATCTTATCTTGATCTTAATTGTTTGAATATAAATTGTGATTGAATTTACTGAATAACATTATAAAACACAGACATATGAAGCCCTAAAAGTTCTAAAAGTTTAGCAAATTTATGGGTTGTGCATATTCTGCCCAAAATAGCAATCTATTATGCTAAAATTGCATATTATCGTAACGAACTTTCAATTAAACCAGTTTTCGATGAAATTTTCACAACACATCGAAGGCCTTCTAAAACTCCATTTCTAAAATACATTACACCTCTTGCTGCTAATTTGTATTTTCACTCGTGAAAGTGTAATTCTTTGCATAAAATAGCAATAAACTTTCAGTTGAAATTCAATTTTGAAAAAAGTTTTTTTATAACAAGTCTAAAATCCTTAGAAAAGACCAAATATATTAAAACATTTCATCATTAATTGATGTTTTAAACTTTTATGTATTAAAGTATCAAAAGTTTGTTTAAAATAACAATGAACCTTCATTTGATGTTGAAAATTTCAATTATTCTTTTTGCAGCACATCCAAAATCTTTTAAAAATATCAAACTTATATAAATATTTCATCATTCATTGCTATTTCTTGATTTAGTACATTAAAGTTTCATTTATTTATTATTTGACTTTTAAAAGCCAAATATGAGACTTTTGTTATTTCATCAGTTTTGTCAACTTTATTTACATATTTTATCAAATATTTAAAATTAAGAATTAACTGAGAACAACAGGTGTTACACTTGTAGGTACATCATTTCTCTTCACCTTCACAATCGCGTATAAATGAATAATTCTCGTTATTGCCAACTAATATGAACAAAATATGTTTAAATGGTAAATAAATGGTTTAACTTGAATTGAAGTTAAATCAATGGTTTAACTTGAATTGAAGTTTGGAGATGGAATGGAGAAGAAGTTGTAACTTGAATTTGAGCTAATAACTCAATATTAGTCTTTTAAGTCGTATTAATGACAATAGTTAATAATAGCAGAGTAGTTTAGGTTTATACTTGTCAAATGTGGTCCAAAACTTATCAAACACAGACATATGAAGCTCTGAAGTTATAAATAGTTAGCAATTTTATGGATTGTGCAGAATCTGCCCAAAATAGCAATCTATTATGCCAAAATTGCATATTATGATAACAAATTTATAAATAAAACCGGTTTTCGATGAAATTTACACAACAAATCAAAAGCCTTCTAAAAACTCCATTTTTGTAAAAACATTACGCCTCTTGCTGCTAATTTGTTTTTTCAAATGTTAAAGTGTAATTTTCTGTATAAAATAGCAATAAACTTTAATTTGACGTCCAATTTCGACAAGATTGTTGTAACAAGTCTAAAAGCATTAGATAATACCAAATATATAAAAACAAAACATTATTAATTGATATTTTATACTTTTGTTATCAAAGTACCAAAAGTTTGTTTAAAATAACAATGAACTTTCATTTGATGATGGATTTCGATTATTCTTTTTGCAACACATCCAAAATCTTTTAAAATATCACAACGTATATAAATATTTCATCATTCATTGCTATATCTTGATTATCTTTGGATGAGCAAAAACCATTGTCCTTACACATAACACACAAACAGTTATATTGAACACAAACAATATATAGAGTCGCATAGTCATCAAGACTAATAATAAGAAATCAATAAACATAAAAAATCGTTTACATGTAGACCTTGAGAAATAATGTGATGCAAGAGATTATCGTTAATCAATATGGCTTCTTCACATCCTTATAAAACCTCTTTCGATCTACGCAATTGATTTGTAGCTATCTGAGTTGAAAACCAAGCTGCTAGAGCCAACAACTTCCACAATCTCCAATAAGCTACTGGTTACAGGAATAAAAAAAATCAATAAATCACAATCTGCACTTTCTCACCATTAGAGAATGAAATCCTTAATCAATTAGTAGGCAGTCAAAACTACATATCACAGTGATCTAGACAACAAACTCTTATGTTAAATCATTGATTCAAATTGTTGCATAGAATGCTAACAATGAAACTAAGTAATAGCACTATGAAGGAAAAATCCACAGGCTTCATCAGATAAAACATCACCACAACTCACATTACATGATATACAAGAATACACACAAAAACAACTGTTCAAATATATCAATAAGATCCAAGTCGTAGATCTCATTATTCTTTTACGTAAAATACAACTGAAAACAAACAAAATGACCAAAAGAAGGATGGAGTAAAAATAAATCATCTAGTCAATTTGTAAATATGCAGCATAAAACTAACATTAAAAATTTAGGGGATAACAAAGCTTAAAGGTTATGCATAACTGCCATGTTCTAACTTTGAACTACATAAAGAAATCAAAAACAACAAAAAGATCTTGCACATTTAGGAGTTCTAAGGAAATGGTATATAGATAAGTAAATTATCTTTTTATCGTATTTGTTTAATGGGCTACATGTGGTCTTCATTTTTTAGGTCACACGTAAGTCTATCACAAGAGAGAAACTTTAGAGTATAGCATTTGTTGTTGCATAGGACACCTGCACGTAATTCATACTATAAGCAAGACTGGGACACTTCTATAAATTCTATACTTGAGAAGTTAAATTATTATTTTATTTATTATTATTAATGTTACTTTCAACTGTGAGGGTAGAGAAACAATACATAACCACATAAGTTGGGCTCTTGGTAACTAAACTAAACACAAAGTCAAATAATAAAATAGATGCATGATGTAGACATCATAACAGTTTGGCTATAGCCTACAACTTATATCACATAACCAAGTATTAAAGAGGAAAACATTAAAAGCAGTTGATACAAACAAACATAGATTTAATTTAATAAAAAAAACAATTGTCAACAAAAATTATGCCTTTTAAAACACCAGCAAATGCTGAACTTATAGAAGGAAAAAGAAGCAATTGGTTATGATCTCCACAAATTTGAACCAGCTTTGTAACACAAAATCAACTGCTACTAAATCATTTCTTACAAGAACAATACATTCCATTTCATTCATTCCAAATTCAATGAGATCATATAAAAACAACAAAAGAAATCCTGATTGTTTCGATTTACAAATACATATTGTGTAATCAAAATGGTCTGTGTGTGTGGCTTAAAAACAGGAAAAAAAATATTAGCAAGCAGTAACCCCCTTAACATGTATATATAACAGTTAGTGTGTGTATTTGAGCTGCAAAATAGATAAAAACAGCAGCAACATCGAAGCAACAGCAACAACATAGGTAATCAGTGTGAGTATCGGAGTTGTGATGGCCACAACCGAAACCAAAAACAGCAGCCTTAATGTTTCTCTCTCTCTCTCTCTCTCTACATATATATATATATATATATATATATATATATATATATATATATATATATGTATGTATGTATGTATGTATGTATGTATGTATGTATGTATGTATGTATGTATGTATGTATGTATGTATGTATGTATGTATGTATGTATGTGTATATGTATGTATGTATGTATATGTGTATGTATGCATTATAAGAGTGTGCAGGTGTGTTTAGGTGGTTTAAGGAAGCTAAAACATACCTCAACATAAAAGGAGAAACGACTGTTGGACCAACGAATGGTGGGGCTCGTTTCCAATAAATCAAACACTTCCTCCTTAAATATTCGAAATACCAAAACATCATATATACACGAAAAAATAAATATACAAGCAACACATTAGCTGAAATATTACAATGAATTGAAAATCAATGACATGAACAAAATCAACTATAACACACCAACAAATATCAAAAAACATTTTGGAGTTCGTAATTCATACTAACAACCAAATAGACATAAAAGTTAATCACTTGCACCTCAAAACCACTCCAACTTTGTTCCTAAAAAAATTACCAAATCCCTCCATTGAAAATAATAGTATGAAACCAGAACCATATAATAAAAATGCCGATTGAGATTGTCTAGAATGTAAATGTTTAATCTTAACAATTTTGAAGTAACAATATATAAAATGAAAATCCTCCTTAACGAGGGGAATTAAATCTACAAAAGAATTACAAAACCAAAAGCTAACGGACATATATAAATGGATCATGGAAGTAGAAATTGAACTTGTATTGTGTATTGAAAGTGAGTTTCTTGAGTCTTAAAGAACACTGTCAAATATCAAAATGCAAATTACAGATCACAACAAAACCCAAATCAAAATACAAAAAAGTCACCAAATCAGTAAAAAATTTCTTAAAAGAATCACAATCGGCAATGGAAAGGAAATGAAACGATGTGATTTAAATTTGAAACCACATTTAATAAGAAAGTATTTTTTTTGTTGAAGTTGGAATAAAAGAAAAACTATGCAACTACCAATATATAAATGTTTAATCTTAATAAATTTGAATTAATAATATATAAAATGAATAATCCTCGTTAACGATATATAAAATGAATAATCCTAGTTAAAATCCTCATTGACCACATGTCTAGAATTTAAATGTTTAATCATAATAATTTTGAAGTACCAATATATAAAACTTAAACTACTACTAAAGTAAATTAACTCATGTTGTAAATCAAGCTCCCTTGTATCAGAAAATTGAATAGAATTAATGAAAATACTTTGATAGAAAAATCAAACCAAAAAGAACATTAACTCACGTTGTAAATCTGAAAGGAACTGCAACATTATAGAAAATAAATTTAAAAACTCAGTAAGACCTTTGAAGCTAACCTTAGAATAAGGAAGTATCGGACAACCAAGAAGTCCATCAATTCCTTCAAGAGATCCCTGATTTTCCAACCTCTCCATCTGGACAGAGAAATAGATATTAAACACAACTACACAAAACTGAAATCATCATGCAGAAATAAGGTTAATACAACGTTATAAATTTAAAATGCACCTACCATAGAAAGCAAACGGAAGTTAGAAGGAAGGGTTTGTAGTGAAGTCAACCTGCATAGGACAAATCTTGTCATTAAGAAAATCCTAAATTTTGAATTCAAGTACATAACACATACCTAGGTTTTTATATGATATAAGTGTCATGTACACTTAAAAAAAACAAATAAAAGTTGAGCATTTAACATTAAGATAGGAGGCAAAACTGATGAAAACCAACTAATAATTAAATATGCATTATAGTTCCATTGTGATGGTCAAGCCATTCTGTTGAAACCTTAGACTACTAACAGAAACATTTAATGCATGTGTATTACATAAACTAAATAGGTGACACTAAATAGGTGACAGGTCAATCCAGTAATCCCAGATTAAGTCGTTGACATACAGAAGATTGTTATAGCAAACCAGGTTGTGGGGTAGCGCTGCCGATCCTATCGTGTTTGAGACCCGGGGCATATATTTAAATAGGGCACTCTGTATATAAGCAAAATTCGTATAAATAGTTACAACTAAATAATATTGATTTTGTTGCACCATTGTCAATGTCATCTCTTTAAAAACTTCTCAATCTATCATTGCGTAATGGTTTCACGGTACTTCCCTGAATTTTTCTCCAATCCAAAAAAACGGAAAAAAAAAAAATTTTAATACTAACATTATATATATAAATTGGGCAAAAATTGCATACAATACTAAATTATATATTTATTAGAAAATTGAGAAAAAAAAGTATAAATTTTAAATGATTCATAATATGAATAGTAAACATATGTGTCAAAGATAAATAACATCCCAAGAAATAAATACAAATCTCATTAGTATTTTTAATAGTCGTATAATAAATAACATAAACCACGTGTTAAACAAAAATAAAAAAAATCAAACTCATTGAAAAATAAAAGTATAAATATCGAATTTGATGGATAGTATATTGATATAAAGCAAATAGAAGATATTTGTAGATAAATATCCAAGTGGTAGTGATGGGATATAAATAAAATAAAAATGCACACACTGGGAATCGATCTCACGCCATTGGGATTCCAAGATAAAATGACTACCAGCTGAATAAACACATTGTTTATGTCTTTTATCACGCAAAAAAACATATAACTTAATACTGCACAACTGTGTTGTATTAACATATAAATTTTTTTGGGCCCCTTATAATGAATTGGGCCCTGGGCGGTGGCCCATGTGCACCGGGCCCAGGGCCGGCCCTGTGGGGGTAGTGATATAACATTATAACACATCATAAGAAGTAAAAAGGTGCAATAATCATGATTCAAAATAGTATCCTACACAAACCAACAGGTAGGTTAGCATGTACGAATATGATGATGTGATGGTACACCCGGTGTGACGACAACAGTCTAATTTTTTATTGATAGTCAATTGTAATAGATACGGTGTTATGAATACAAAGTCATGATTATATGTTCATGTTTATGTCTTAAGTTCATGATTGTGTATTAAGTTCATGATTGCATGTAAAGTTCATGATTGCATGTTAAGTTCATAATTGCATGATAAGTTCATGATTGCTAGATAAGTTCATGAGGTATGAACTTATGGATGATAACTTCATGATTGCTAGATAAGTTCATGAGGTATGAACTTATGGCTGATAAGTTCATACAAACTTAGCTTTGATAAGTTCATACGAACTTAGCTGCATGGGCTTGAACTTATAAGTTTGTGGGCTTGGGCCATGCACAAACTTAGCGTGTATATCATGAACTTATGTTCAAGAATTCTAAACAACTTTGAGAATCATTATTTCAGACGATTTTGAGAGCAATAGAGCAACTAGAGGAGCGATACAACTTGTGGAGTTGATATTACGTCGACTAGCATCGTGTTTGGCTCTGTTTTCCTGTGTGAGCATTTGTGTTTGATCCGTTATCGTTAAACGAGGATTCCGCACTCGTTTGACGATGCAACACCTCGATAGATCTGATAGGGAGGGACCTTACCACTGGTATCAGAGCGTTTCATTGAGTGTTCTTCGTGTTCTTCACGTTTCGTTGAACATTCAAAGGTTTCTGGGCGTGTTTTCCAGATAAATCACAAATCTTCTCGAAGTTTTTACGTTAACTTAAGTAGTTTTATTCATCTACAATCATCTAAGTTCATTTAGTCTATGGGATTCATCATTTTTAGCCTTAAAAACGTTGAAGTAACCAGAGGTTTTGAAAAATTCGACTTTTAGGCTCCCTCACGAACTTGCGGCGCACGGACTTGTCAGAATCTAGGGTTCCACGGACTTGTCAGTATTAGGGTTCTACGAACTTAGTTTGTTAAGTTCGTACGAACTAAGTAACGAACTTGGGATTCACGAACTTAATATAAAACAATTTTGATTTGATAAAACGAATTTATTTTTAACTTTGTACAAACTTATTATAAGTCCGTAGGAGCTTGCTTAGTATTCATATTAAAAATTATTTTATTAAGTTTGTGAACAAAAGTTTTCGAGAATGTCAAGTTTATACAAATTTATGGAAATGGATCATGAGGTTGGTAAATCTAACTCCGCACCAAAGCTCATGAAAATTGAGGACTACTATTGGTGGAAGGACATATTTGCAGACTTTCCTTGTTACCATGACATGAGAATGTGGATTTGTATCGACGAAGGATATGTTCCCCCAACTCAAGAACTTGAGGGCAGGATGAAAGTTCTTACTTATCAGCAGATAAAGGATGAGGATAAGAAGATATATGAAGCTGAGAATCGTGCCTTATCTTCAATCAAGATGTCTGTGCCTCTGGAGATTCTACATACTTTCAAACATCACAGGACCTCAAAAGTACTTTGGGAGGCTTTGGAAAGAATGTATGAGGGAAATCCACAAGTAAGGAAAGGGAGAACCGACTTACTGAAGCAACAATTTGCAATCTTCAAGTGTCTGAAGAATGAGAGTCTGGATGAAGTGATCACTCGATTCTATCATCTTTTGACTGAACTGGATAATCACAGAGTTGATTATAAAGGATCAGAAAAGATTGACAAACTTCTTGATGCTTTACCATCAAAGTGGGAGATGTACACTACACTGTTAAAGCATGATCAAGAGAAGTTGGATTTGCTTTCCCTTGAGGAAGTAACGGGGATGCTGAGAGCTCATAATTTCAGAATGCAAAAGAAAGAGATGGAGTATGATCAGGTGCAAGATCCAGAGATGTACTTTGGTAAGACTAAACCATCTGTTTCAAGTGTAACTAAGTCTAGAGCTACAACTTTCTATACTTGGAAACAAGAGGGCATACCAGGAGAACAAGAAGAATCTACTGGTAGGGCTTTTCTGGGTTTCTCAAAAACCAATGATCAGCCACAGAGTTTTACTTTGGGACCATCAACTCAAGGGTACGCAAAGATGCCGATGAGTGCTAAGACTGTTGAGGAGCAACTCAAGCTTCTAGCATCGTTTGTAGCAGCATATGGGAACTGTATTCAAGGGAAGATCAACGATCCGACACCTTGGGAAGAAGATTATGATCAGGTTGATCCTGATGATCTGGAGCATATGGACCTACAATGGCAACTGGCCATGGTCACACAGAGAGTTAAAAGGTTCATGAAAAGAACAGGCAGAAATCTAAGTGCGAATAGTGTAGGATTTGACAAATAAAAGGTCAAATGTTACAACTGTCAGGGGTTGGGACACTTTTCAAGAGAGTGTCAAAGACATAAGATGGATATCAAAACTCAGGACGTCAGAATTCTACCAATTCGGGGAACCAGGGTTCAGTAGCTAGTTTGCTCACCAATGTGTCTTCTAACAAACTTAAATGGCATGTATGATTGGAATACACATTCTGAGGCAACCGCTAGAGCCCTCATGGCTGACGTGACAGAAGCTGATAAAGAAAAAAAAGTGGAGCAGAAGAAGTAAAGGAAAAGGATACCCAGCAGTCCGATTCAGATCCATTGGTACTGGAGAACACTGAGAAGCTGACTACTTTGGAGTTTGCAGCTCAGATGGCCAACATCGAATCTGACAGGAAAAAGGTAACCCTTAACCTTTCTACTTTACATGATTTATGTGTTTTATGTACTACTCTGAATGATAAGCTGAATTTAGTACTAGAGACACATTCATCAATGTCTGCTCAAATTCAATCGTTAAAATCTGATAATGCTAGTTTATTAGACATCAAGGAAGATCTTAAGGCTAACTTAAAGCTGATGCTCAAGATATGATAGTTCTGAAAGACAACTTAAGTGAACAATATGTCAGGAATGAACTAATTTATGAGCATAACCAAAGAGATCTCACTGAAAGATATAGAACCAGCAGACGCTAGAGATAGGGTGGCTGAGGCAAACAGCAAGATTGAAAAGTTTAGACATCCGTCCTTGACATTAGGAAATATCTTAGATTCACAGAGACAGTCTAAGAAACCGAATGGTCTAGGATATCAAGATGTGCCTCCACCCTTCAATAGCAACTACATACCTACTCCTCAGGATGAGACCATGGAAACAGTTAAATCAAAGGAAGTAAAGGTAATTGAGTCAGCTGAAGTGTCAACACCTATCCCTCAGATTAAGAAAACTGTACAGTTTGTGGAATCTAGTCGTATGCCAAAACTAGATGAAGCTGAGACTGTAAAGGATAAGAAAAAAGAGGAGATGAACAAGGCAGTTGATAAGAACAAACAGGATCTTAGTGTTACACCTAAGACAAAAAGTGCAAATAAGGAAATCAATTGAGAAGATGTCTTGCTTTAAGTGTCATGAGAAATGTCATGTTGCTTCAGGTTGTCTCTATAAGAAACAGAGTCTACTTTGAACAAATGAAAACAAGAACAACCTACTTTGAAATCAATGCCTTGTGATGCAAGCATGAGTAGTTCTCAAAGTTCAGAGAAAAACTCTAGTGTGATGTCACGATTAGGTAGTAGACAAACACCGGTGTCTACTAGACAATGTGAAGGACCTAGGAATAATTCACCGAATAGATTCCCAGGTCAATCAAAGTTTGGCCCCTAACCCATCCTTAGGAATCGTACACCAAATAAGAGTCATACTCTAGTTAGGTATCACACTCCTAATAGACATCAGACACCAAGTAGAGCCCAGAATTATCACAGTGAGATGTACTATAATAGACATATTCTAGGGCTGAATAGCAAAGACCAATCCAAAGGCAAAGAGTAGATATTAATCACTCTAATTCACAACCTGTTCTTGATAAAAAAAACCCAAGTCACCTGAAAGGAGAGATGGGTATTTGAAAGAATTCACGTTTGTGGATGAGAAAGGTATTACCAAGCCAGTCATGGCTTGGGTTCCCCGTGATAACTAACTTGTTTTGTTTCATGTGCAGGAGTCAGCTACAGGTCCAAGCAACACGTGGTATGTGGATAGTGGTTGCTCTCGACACATGACAGGGAAAGATGTCTACTGACAGACTTCAAAAGCGGGAATAAAGGGTTTGTTTCTTTTGTTGAGAATAAAGGAGGCGATATCACTAGATTAGGAACGGTCACTAATGGGAAAATCACTCTCGAGCAAGTCTACTATATAAGAAGCTTGATCATAATCTCATTAGTGTCTCTCAAATCTGTGATAGGCATCATTCAATACATTTACTAAGAAGGAAGCGCTAATGCTAAAGCCTGGGTTTAAGATTCCTGAAGAGTGGATAATGATGAGGGCTCCAACGAAGAATAATCTATATATGATGGACATGTCCATAGCAGAATCTTCGATGGGATCTACATGTCTACTATCCAAAGCTTCAGAATTAGAATCTTTGTTGTGGCACAGGCGAATGGCTCACCTACACTTAAGGAAGATGAACTTTATCACTAAAAATGGCCTTGTGCAAGGTGTACTGATGAAGAGCTTCAAATTTGAAGACAAATGTGTGCCTTGCAAGAAAGGGAAACAACACAAGAAGGCGCACAAGTCTAAGACTCAGAACTCAATATCCTCCACTTTTGAACAACTGCATATGGATCTTTTTGGTCCAATCAACAAAAGGAGTATACGTGGAAGTTGGTATTGTTTAGTTATCACTGATGATTACTCACGATTTTCTTGGGTTTTCTTTTTAGGTACAAAGGACGAAACAGCAGGCACGCTGATTGGGTTCTTAGACCAAATAGAGAACGCCTATGGGAAAAGGGTGAAGCGTATTAGAAGTGATAATGGAAATGAGTTCAAGAATGCAGTAAAGGATGTATATTGCCTAACTAAAGGCATAGTGCATCAATTTAGTGCACCATATGAGCCACAACAAAATGGAGTGGCAGAACGAAAGAACAGAACATTGATTGAAGCAGCAAGGACTATGCTTTCGGATTCAAAGCTTCCTACAATGTTTTGGGGGGAGGCAGTGAATACCTCTCGTCACGTTCAAAACAGAGTCCTTACTGTTAAATCTCTGAACAAAACCTGTTACGAGATTTTAAATAAGCATCCACCAAATTTAACGGGTTTTGAACCATTTGGGGTGTCGTGTACCTTGTTAAAAACTAAACATCAACCTAAGTTTGGTGAAAAGGCAGACAAATGATACTTCCTAGGTTATGTCCAAAATTCACCAAACAAGAGGGTTTTTAACAAAACCACTGGTACTGTAGAAATTGTGTTTAACATCGATGTTACCAGTTATACGCATGAGCCCCAAATAGGTCCAAAATGGTTATTTGATTATGACTCTGTGTTTGAATCGTTTAGCGTTCCTTTCAGTTGTGATGCGGGAACTTTGGAAAACGACTTCTCAACCCTAAATCTTGATGAATAGGGTAGAGTCTTTTCTCATTCGAGCAGTCCTATGACATCTAAAGAAGAACTATCGACAGAAGAGGAGTCCCCAACAAATGAAGAACCTTCATCGCCTATTAATGTGAATCAGACAAAAACTCCGGCCTCAGAAGAAAATGATCACGAGGAGGATGTTCGGTCTGAAGTCACACCAACATTAAGAGAAATAGGATCTAATCTGGGTGACAATCTTCAGGTCGATGCAGTTGAAACATCGAGAGTACATAAGGATCACCCACTTGAGGACAATATTGGGAATCCAAATGCTAGAGCGAGAGCTCGGAGTAATGTGAATATTGACACCAGGCTGTTATCGATGATTAAAGACTCCGAAGCATTCCACACTTGCTTGTACTCATGTTTCATCTCTCAAGTTGAGCCTAAAAATATTCAATGGCTCTAAAGGACAATTCTTGTGTTGAAGCAATGCAGGAGGAACTTTCACAATTCAAGAAACTGCAAGTCTGGGAGTTAGTGTCTTTGCCTCGTGGAGAAGTTGCAATAGGGACCAAATGGGTCTTTAAGTGCAAAATAGATGATCGAGGCATCGTTACTCGAAACAAGGCAAGACTCGTAGTAAAGGGTTTCAACCAAGAAGAAGGAATAGATTACAATGAAGTGTTTGCACCAGTAGTAAGGCTTGAAGCTATTAGACTGTTTCTCGCGTTTGCATCCTTCAAAGGCTTTAAAGTTTATCAACTAGACGTCAAGAGTGTCTTCCTGTACATGAAAGTGAAGGAACTGGTGTATGTCGAGCAACCGCCATGGCTTACAGATCCTAAGTATCCGGACAGAGTATATAAATTGGATAAGGCTCTGTACGGGTTACATCATGCACCCAGGGCTTGGTACGAGACACTATATACTCATCTCTTGGAAAATGGGTTCGAAAGAGGGCATATCAATAGTACACTATTCATTAAGTGGAAAGATAATAATTTTCTACTGGTACAAGTCTACGTGGACGACATAATCTTTGGGTCGTCAAATGAACAGTTGTGCAAGGACTTTGAGAAGGTCATGAAGTCAAAGTTCGAGATGAGTGTGATGGGGGAGTTGAATTTCTTTCTAGTTTTACAAGTTGAACAACGAAAGGATGGTATGTTCATTCATCAGACGAAGTATGTCTGTGAGATACTAGAGCGCTTCGGGATGGAAGGAACAAAGCTCACAACACATTTCAGCACTCCAATTCAAATCAATCACAATCTCGGACCGGGTACCGATGGTGATACTGATGTGGATCCGACGTTATATCGGGCCATGATCGGGTCACTTATGTATCTAAATGCTTCTAGGCCTGACATTATGTTTGATGTTTGTTTATGTGCCAGGTTTCAAGCCAACCCTAAAGAGATGCATATGAAAGCTGTGAAGCGGATTTTGAGATACCTGAAGTCAAAACCGAAGTTGGGTCTTTGGTATCATGTCGATGGAGATCTAGAGTTGGAAGCTTACACAGACTCGGACTATGGAGGGTGCAGCTTGAACAGAAAGTCAACAACTGGAGGTTGTCAGTTCTTAGGAGGGAGACTGGTGTCCTGGCAATGCAAGAAATAGACCTCGGTAGTCGTATCCACATGTGAAGCCGAATATGTAGCTGCGGGTAGTTGTTGTTCAAAGGAATGGCAGAGCGCGCGTTTGTAAACAAGCACAATATGGTGGTTAGCAATGATATGCAGGCACTAGAAGCTGGGTCATACAGAGAGATTCTGGCCTTTCTAACCAGGTCCCAAGTCGCATATGCATTGACGCATAACCCTAACTTGATGATTCAGTACATCCGCCAATTTTGGAGTACATTGCATCTGGACAACTTTGTTATGCCCCCATGCTCAGGGCTACAGTAACTGGATAGCCAATTGCTTTCACGGCAGCAGATTTGAGAATAATTCTGAACCTGGGAACTGAAGCTCAGGAGAATGGTCCGCCCGATTACCCAGCTCAATTACGCCAAGGAGCTTTCCAAAGAGTGGGTTACTCACTTGATCTGGCCAAAGCTTCATATGTGAAGAGTGGTTTGATAGGACAATGGCGATACTTGATGCACATTCTTCTTGTGTGTCTAGCCCCGAAGAAGGCCGATTTTGACGTGATGACATCCAAGTTACAGTCTGGGATGATCTCACTGGTTTATAACAAGCCATACAACTTTTCTAGCTTCTTTTTCGCGGAATTCATTCATCAAATAACGACTCCAAGTCGCGAGCGATTTCTATTGTATCCTTGTTTTGTCATGATGATCATTCGTCACTGTCTTCCGAATTTACCACCATCACCGGAGGTTGTTGTTGTTTCGGGCATCGACAAACGAATTTTTGCTGATTGTCAAGGACACAGCCAAAAACGGGCTGAAAATGAGCGTCCACAGCCTACCCCGTTGTTTGGAGCTTTGATCAATGTTGAATATGTAGCTCCAGCAGGAGATGGTTGGATGGACAATGAACAACAAGCCCCAGCAGCGGCTCCAGCACCAGCAGCAATAGCATCTCCATCGATCGTTCAAGCTGATCCTAGACAAGAAGCTTTCGAAGATATTTTTGCTCATGTTGGAGCAGCTCAAGCTGACATTGCCGAAGAAGTCATTCAGGATATTCTTCACCCACGTGAAGCTCCTGGAAACATTTTTGAAGATATTGATAATTATCAACCGGACAATCTACCAAGGCAGTTGATCCCGACTCCGAGACCGATTCTGATGCGGCCAGGGATATAGGGAGGCGGCAAATCCATCGACGACTTCTGGTCGTTATCATTCTAGATTGGTTGTGCCGCAAACTGAACAACAGCAGGCATGGCAGCTTCACGATGAAGATGATGAAGAGTATGAGCCAGAAGAGGATAGTTTGGTGGAGAGGCGTCAGAGAGCAAAACGTCAAAGAACAGATCAATCGATGCCCTCCACCTCAGCAACAATACCACCCGAAACCACCACAACCACACCATCGACATCAGTTTCGTCTGATAGCCAGAGTCTTCTTCACCTTCAAGCTCATATTGATAGTCAGGCTGTACAGATTCTTCAGCTGACAAAGGCGATTATTGAACTTCAACAACATAATGCCCAGTTAGATCAGACAGTGGCTGATCAGCAACAAAAGAATGCCAACCTTGAGGCTATACTGGCAAAAATGTTGAAAGATCGACCAGTTCAGGGGGAGAGTTGTAGGGAAGATGCCTTGAGGCATATTCAGAGGGACAATGAAGGAGATGACCCAAGTGCAAACAAAGACAGTGAGCTGGCAGATCTTTCAAGACAACAATCTGCTCAGCTTGTTGATCCTCAAGAGGAGTCTGGCTAATCAGCCCAGGACAAGGGCAAAGGCAAAGCTTCATAGACAACAAAAGTAACTGAAGAAGACCTGATAGGAGCTCTGTCAGGGTTGGATGAAGATGAGCTAAGATTTGACTTTGAAGATGACTTGGATCAGGAAGAGCTTGAGGAAAGAGAACTTATTCCTAAAGATATACCTGATTAAAAGTCGGATGATGAAATGGTCTTAGATGAAGATGATAACGTTGATGAAGTTTTTGTACATAAGCAACCTGTTACGGAACAATATGTATTTATAGATCAGAATCCGATAGATCTAGATGTGCTGAGATCTACACTGAATAATGAATCGGATTCTGATATATCTCAGATGCCGGACAGGGAACTTACGAAAGAAGAAAAGAAAAAATGGTGGTTCAAGAGAGAAGAGAAGAGGACAGAATTGGCTACAAAGAAGAATATGAAAGTGCCAAGTGCAGGAGATTTGTCAAGTGGAATTCTGAGCTGGTTCTTTGACAGAAAACTGCAGCTATTTGTCTTAAAGAGAATAGATCGGCTACAATATTTGAAAAGAAGACTGAAGGACTTCAGCTCATTTCAAAAGTTTGAAAGTCAAAAAGTTAGCCTGGAAGGACCTTATCAACTTAGGAGATGACCCTTATGCTGAATTAGTTGCAAGAATTATCAAAAAAGAGGGTCGGTCTGGGAAGTTTGAAAAGATCAAGCCGAGAGTTGGTAAAAGAGAAGTTATTGAAACAAGAATAGATCCTCAGACTGGGAGACCATGGACCAAGATGGTTTACAAACCAATTAGATGCTTGAGGAAGGTTCCTTTGAAGACAATGCCACAAGATGTTCTGAGAAATATGAAGTGGTGGTATGTTGACAATGAAACTGCTGAAGCAATAATGGAGGATGAAGACAAGAAGGTTATTTTGAAAGTATATGACCTCCGGCACATTTTGAACCTATCTCGGGGTGATCTGCAAAAGCTTCACGAACAACCGATCTTCTACCATGAAGGTTGGAAATCTGAAGGCAGAAAATACCAGAAAGTGGTCAGGGTTTGCATTGAACAGGGTCTATATGCAGGAAGCAATCTGAACAGGTCCAGTTTTGTAGATCAATGAAAAGCAACTAGAAGCTATCGTCAAGGGGGAGTCTGTTGGTACACCCGGTGTAACGACAACAGTCTAGTTTGTTATTGATAGTCAATTGTAATAGATAGGGTCTTATGAATACGAAGTCATGATTATATGTTCATGTTTATGTCTTAAGTTCATGATTGTGTATTAATTTCATGATTGCATGTTAAGTTCATGATTGCATGATAAGTTCATGATTGCTAGATAAGTTCATGAGGTATGAACTTATGGATAATAAGTTCATGATTGCTTGATAAGTTCATACAAACTTAGCTTTGATAAGTTCATACTAACTTAGCTGCATGGGCTTGAAGTTATAAGTTCGTCGGCTTGGGCCATGCACGAACTTAGCGTGTATATAATGAACTTATGTTCAAGAAATCTAAACAACTTTGAGAATCATTATTTCAGACGATTTTGAGAGCAATAGAGCAACTAGAGGAGCGATACAACTTATGGAGTTGATATTACGTCGACTATCATCGTGTTTGGCTCTGTTTCCTGTGTGAGCATTTGTGTTTGATCCGTTATCGTTAAACGAGGATTCCGCACTCGTTTGACGACGCAACGCGTCAGTAGATCTGATAGGGAAGGACCTTACATGATGCAAAGAAAATTCAGATGAAATTTTTTATCGACAAAACTCTAATCAGTTCATAACAAACTTACATAAATTATATCCGAAAGTCCAGGAATTGCTATTAAACTTCCACTAACAGCCTTCAATGTATAATCAATTCTTAGCTCTGGCTGATAAAGTAAAGGAATTATTAGAACAGGAAAAAAAAAATTAAGAATCGAGTTTTACACAGTAGACAATTGATGTACACTAACAAAATTTGTCATAACTGCATGCTGCTTTCTTTAAAATAAAACATCATATTCACCCGTCAAAAATAGCAATAATATAGTTGATGTTTTTTCCTATGAATATAAAATGAGCAAGCTGACGGATTCATAAGATAGTACCTCAAAATGTAAAGCAACAACAGCAGAGATGCAAGTGGCTTAAGCTCCACGTCACTGCATAATATAGAAACATGAAATAACAATTTGCATCTTCCATAAATACATAGTAATGGAATTGACATATCAATGCCAACAAAACGCATTTATGATACTATGTTCCAATAAAGAACGACTTCTCCACGTATATAAGCATATCGATGATTATTTGAAGTATTAAACTTTCCTCTATGATAATCATGTCGAATAGCAGGTCCATCGTCTATCACCAAAGTAAGAGCCCGAATAAGAATATCATACCTTAAGGATGAGGCATAAGCCACAGCAATTGGGAGAAAGAAGGAAGCCCAAATTTTCATCAAGAAACAACATTGCATAAATACACTAAAAAAACAAAATCATAATATTTCCAACCCCTGGAATTTTAGGTTTTATGCTAAATCAAAAGACCTGAGAGTTTGGCACTTAAACACATGAATACAGGCAAATTGATGGTGATGATAGGTTGTTGTTAGCTTCTCGTTTTGATTTGGCAACATGTTTGTTAATTCAAGATGAATTCAATGTGTCAAGATGACAATAGAACAATCGTTCAATAAAAAAGTAAATGAATGTAATTATTTTCTTCTACTCAACCATGATATTAAGAAAACATAGCATGATGTTCTTGAAATATGACTGTTCACAAATTATATTAAATATTTTTGCTTTTAGAAGCTTGTGTCAAAACCGTTTACTATTTCACAAAGCAACATCATATACAAATAAAATTAAAATCAAAATCTCTAGCATTAATAGCTTTATTTGTATTAAAACAAAGACATCTAAAAATGAAAAATTTTCTCACAAATTTAAAGACTGTAACACCATTCAAATTGAAGTCTGGGTTAACAAGTGAAAATCAAAAACCAAAAAAGAGTCAAATCAAAGTTTGGGTTCACCTGGGAGTCAAAGACTCAAATTAATTAGTAGGTTAGTAAATAAAACCATCACGAACAAAATTAGATTAACCGAAATAGCATACTACGACTTTCAAATTACTGATTTTGCATTTAAGGAGAACATAAAATGAAAGAAGAAAATACCTTAAGCAAATCGGATAGAAAGCATGGAAGAAATCGATCACCGTAATGGCCAAAGAAATATAGAATCACAATGGAGGAGATTGATGGAGATGTGGATCTTCCATAAACCATATTGGTGGAGATGTGGATCGATGGTGGTCTTAATGGCATGATATAATGAGATTAATAAACAACTGAAGCTACTGGTAGTCCCGAGGGGACGGAATCCCCCAATAATACCCAATATAAAATCGAAACAATAATCAAACCTGGAACCCTTGCCTGATGTGCTACAACATCGGTGTGAACCAAAAACAGCAATCGCACCAAGCCGTTCAGAAAAGAAAGAAAAAGGAAATGAACTGTGAACCAGAAACAACATCAGTGTGAACGGTGGTCTCAACAGCATCGGTGTGAACCAGAAACAGAACTAGAAACAACAATCGCACCAAGTCGTTTTAGATCGAAGATAGGTTAACTTTATGATGAATAGGAAAGGAGGAGGTCCAAGGAGAGAGGAGGTTTTGTATCATAGAAGAAGCGAGATAGGTACTCTCAACAGATAAGCGTGGGCGTGGGGGAGAAGGAGAGGCGTCGGTTTCTCTTTCCAAGGGATACCAGTCCCAAGAATTCAAATGTGAAAAGCAAAATCCATTTTATTTGTTTGCAATACATGCTTGTACATAATGTTTTGATTACTTGTAAGTCTTAAAATTCAAGATGTTGCTTGATTAAGTTGTACCTTATGCATGATGAGTTGTCTTTTAAAGTCCATGATGCTAAATGCTTTATTAGTAGTAGTAGTAGTAGTAGTAGTGTGTGTGTGTGTGTGTGTGTGTGTATATATATATATATACATACATATATATATATATATATATATATACATACATACATATATATATATATATATATATATATATATATATATATATATATATATATATATATATATATATATATATATATATATATATGGGTTCAAAATGGTACCCATGAGTATCGAGTGTACCAAATGTACCCTTCCAAAGTCACAAGATTCAAAATAAATATGGGTTGTGATAAAAAGAGTAAATATCAGGTGCGCCCCCCTTTTTTGAGCTGCAAGGGTATTTTCGTAATAACAACGATCATTCACAACACTTATAAAATGATCATTCACAATCTCTTATAAAATGATCATTCACAACATTTAATTGATCATTCACAGCATTTATTTAATCATTCACAAGAATTATTTGACCATTGACAATTCTTCAACACTTATTTGATCATTCACAACGCTTATTTGATCATTCATAAGAATCATTTGACCATTCAGAATTCTTATAAAATGATCATTCATAACAGTATCAAACATTTCATCGAACAATTTATGTGCACTAATTAAATCATCATGTTTGAAAATCTGAAAGTTGAATTTGAGAAGATGGAGAAGAAGATGATGTTTAATTGATGATTAATTGCATGAATTCTTTAAAAAAAACTGAGTTCAATTATTCTTTTTATGGAGATGAAAATGGAGATGAAGCCAGAGACGGAGATGGAGACGAAGATGGGATGGAGATGCATTGAATCCCAGATAACGTGTGTGACTTACGTGAATTGAATTTCTCAGATGTCGATCGTGCCCCTTCCGCTTTAATTTTCATCTGATGGTTGTTGAATGGTGCGTTGGATACACATGAATTTTGATGGAACGCTATTGAACCGTATTATATATATAGGGGTGGGTTCAATGGAGAACCTAGCCATTGGATCAGATGATGCATAATGCAAAAATCTTAATACATCACACAGGAAGTCGATGTATCACGCAGGAATTTGATGCATCACGCGAATTATGATGCATTTGTGGTGGTGCATGGAGGTTCTTCGATGTTCTTCGATTTATGAAGGTTCTCCATTGAACCCCCGTATACAAACATATATATATATATATATATATATATATATATATATATATATATATATATATATATATATATATATATATATATATATATATATATGTATATATATATATATATATATATGTGTATATATATATATATATATGTATGTATGTATATATATGTATGTATGTATATTTGTGTGTGTGTGTGTAAAGAACTTCGGTTTGGTTTAGTCTACACTTAGTCAAACCATAAACCTAATTCAAAATTTGGTTTGGTCTAATACCAATTCGCAAACCGAATTTCATATTTGGGTTGGTCTAAAATGAATTCAAATTGATTTAAAATTTTATTTTTTTTATTCCAAACCAAATACTGTTCATCCCTGTATAGGAGTTAAATTTAATAATTTAATATATGAAATTGATGATAAAATAAAGGAAAACAAAAAGTATGGTGCTACAAGAGAACTCATGTAGCAAAAAAAAAAACTATTCTTATTTATTATATATAAAGATTTATATAACTTAACTCATGCAAACCGACTAATATGAAAGACCGTGCAATGATGTTTATCCAAATTAAATCAATGTTTTTTTTAATCTATTTACACTAGTCTTGGCTTTTAGAATCGTGATGATAATCACCATTATAACAATAATTAAACAGTGATAATAATTTCATCATCATCATTTATTTATTTTTTATTACTAAGTATTAGTATAATGTTAGGCTTTTAGGGTTTTTTGCCTTATTAGGGTTCCTATGTTATATTTATAGAGCTCTTCTATTGTCAGTTTTATCATCTCATTGTATTCTTTTTCTAGTATTTGCATTATAATAAAACCCTAATCATTTGGGTATATCTACTTTATCATGGTATCAGAGCTATCGATCTATGTTTGATTATATTTTTTCTATGTTTGATTATTCCTTTGGGTGACCGTCGATCGCTTTTTGGGTGTTGTTTCTATTGAAATCAATTTTGGGTGATGTTCGGTGGGTTTGCTCTGTGACTGTCGATCGATTTTTTGGGTGTTGTTTCTGTCGATTGAAATCATTGGCGTCGATCGAAATCAGTGTTTTTTGGGCGTGTGGATTTGGTTCTGTCGTTTCTGACGAAATCGTTGGTCGTTTCTGTCTCTGTTGAAATAAAATCAAAATCAGCGTTGGACGTGCAATTGATTGGCATGTTTCTATTTGTTTACGCTGTGTCTGTTCCTTCTTACGTTGTTGCTGTGTTACTGTGATTTCGCATTAGGATTTACCATTCACATGCTCTATTAGTTTGTTGCGGCTTTACTTGTTTGGTTTTGCGGTATTTGATCGTTGGTATTTCTGTTGGTACTCGGTTGGTGTCATGGTTATTTACTGTTATTTGCTCGGGTGTTATTAGTTTGGTTATTCTATCATGGTGGGTGGAATAGATGATTCGTTGCAGGCTATTAGCACTCAGTTGGATGGTAAGAATTATGGGGATTAGAGTTATGTGATGAAAAATTCCTTGCGTGGAAAGTCTATGTGGGGATATATTTCTGGTACTAAGGTTAAGCCTACTGATGTTGATGCTACCGATTATGCTATCGCTATTGATACATGGGAGACTAATAATTCTAAGATTATTACATAGATCAAAAACTCTGTGGTTCAGTCTATTGGCATTCAGTTAGCAAAATATGATACCACAAAACAGGTTTGTGACCATATTGAGAGAATTCACACGCAGTCTAATTTTGCTAAGCAGTATCAGTTGGAAAAAGATATATGTGCGCTTCAACAGAATACACTAAGTATTCAGGAGTTTTATTCAGCCATGTCTGACTTATGGGACCAATTGGCTCTTACTGAATCTGTCGCTTTGAAGTCTTTTCGGCCATATATTGAAAGGAGGGAGGAACAACATTTGGTACAATTCTTGATGGCTTTACGGTCTGATTTTGAAGGGTTACGAGGGACAATCCTTCATCGCTCGCCTCTTCCTACTGCTGATTCGGTGGTTCATTAATTAATCGCAGAGGAAACTCGTTTGAAGTCTTAGGGTGACAAGGGGACTAAATCGTCTGTTACTACTACTCCTGCTGTTTTTGCTATCCCACAAAGATCTCATTCGTCAAACTCTAATCAGACGACCTCCCTCTAAGATTGCCTCAGATAAGTGTGCTTACTGTAAACAGAAGAATCATTGGAAATCTCAGCGTCCTTTATTGCTCAACAAAAGTAAACAGCAACCAAATCATTCTTTGTAGCAAAATAAGTCATCGGGACCTTCTACATGGACACCGCATTCATCTCAGTTTAATGTTGTTGCTGTCACTCCTATTATTGATTCGGGGTCTACAGATACCAAGCTCTCCCCTTCTGTTTTAGACCCGCACGTGTTTGAGCAGTTTCATCAATTCCTCTCCACTACATCCACCGCCATTACATCCACTGTTCATTCAGGTTTGTCTTTGTCTGGTAATTCAAGTATACCTCCATCCTTATGGATTTTAGATTCAGGAGTGTCTAATCATATGTCACCTCACTTATCTTCATTTGTTTCGTTATCTCCTGATTCTTCTCTATCTATTATGTCTGCTAGTGGAACATCTATGCCTGTAGAAGGTGTTGGTACAGTTGTCTCCCCACATGTGTCCCTTACTAATGTATACTATATTCCTACTATTGCCTTAAATCTTGTCTCCGTCTGTCAATTGTGGAAATATGGATATCATGTGCTCTTTTCTGATACTCTTTGTTGTGTGCAGGACCCTCGTTATCAGATAGTGATTGGGACAGGCCGTAAGCTAGGGGAGCTATATGTTGTGGATGATCTCAAGTTATCTAATGTTGCCGCTTCGGGTGTTGATCTGTCTTCATTTCGTTTGTCTTCTTTGTCGTCTGATTTTTATTTATGACATTCTCGTTTGGGTCATGTGTCTGCATCTCATCTATAGTTTTTAGCCTCTACAGGCATTTTAGGATTTTTTTTGAATAAATCTAATATCTCTGATTGTAGTGGGTGTAAACTGGCAAAATTCTCAGCCCTACCTATCAATAAAAGTATGTCTTGTTCTTATGCTTCGTTTGATCTTGTTCCATCTGATGTGTGGGGACCTACACCTGTTTGTTATAAAGGAGGTTTCAAACACTTTGTGTCATTCATTGATGATTACACTCGTTATACATGGGTATATATTATGAAACATAGATCAGATTTTCTCTCTGTTTATAAGGATTTTTGTGCCCTTGTCAAAACCCAACATTCTACTATTATTAAACGCTTTAGGTGTGACTTAAGGGGGGAATATACTTCTAATGAGTTTACACAATTGCTTGCTTCTGACGGTACCCTATATCAAACTTCATGCACTGACACTCCTCAAAAATATGGCGTTGCGGAAAGGAAACATCGTCATCTTGTTGAAACTGTTGAATCTTTGTTACTATCCTCTGAGGTGCCTAGTATTTTCTGGGGGGAAGCAGTTCATACTGCTGCTTATGTCATTAATCGAATTCCTACCGCGCGTACTTCTGGTTTGTCTCCTTTTGAAAAACTTTATGGGCATAAACCTGATTACTCCTTGTTGCGTGTCTTTGGTTGTGCCTGCTTTGTTCTTCGTCCGCATGTAGAATGCAATAAATTGTCCTCTAAAGCTACGTTGTGTGTTTTTCTGGGTTATGGGATTAGTCAAAAGGGGTATCGTTGTTTTGATCCAGTGAAGCTCTATGTCTCGCGTCATGTTATTTTCTTGGAACATATTCCCTTATATTCTATTACTGCCAAATCTCATGATATGACACGATATGATCTTTTATTTGTTGATCCATTCGCTGATGATATTGATAACATAGATAGTTAGTCTCGTGAGACATCTGCAACAATGGATGCCTCTGTGACAGAGACTCCTCCAGCTTCGTGCCTACGTCCACCCCATCACTGGTTGAGAATGTAGAGGTTCCTACTATACGCAAGTATACTCGTTCTCGTAAGTCCACTAAACTTCCTGATTTTGCTTACTTGTCATACTCAGCTTCCTTTGCTTCTTTTATTGCTAAAGTTCATAGTTTGTCTGAACCAAACTCTTTTAGAGAGTCTGTTTCTGATCCACTTTGGCAGGATGCTATGGCTGAGGAATTGATTGCTCTTCATCAGACTCATACGTTGGATTTGGTTTTGCTGGCATCTGGGAAGCATACTATTGCTTCTCGTTGGCTGTACAAACTTAAGACTAACTCTGATGGGTCTGTTGAACGGTACAAAGCCGTCTTGTTGCTAAGTGGTATTCATAATAATATGATATGGACTATGAGGAGACCTTTACCCCTGTAGCCAAAATGACTAATGTTCGTACATTGATTGTGGTGGCATCTATTCGCAAGTGGAAGATCTCTCAGATGGATGTCAAGAATGCCTTCTTGAATGGTGATTTGCATTAGGAGATTTATATGACTCCTCCTCCTGGCGTGGTTTTCAATCCAGGAGAAGTTTGCCGCCTGCAAAGCCTTATATGGCCTCAAACAAGCTCCTCATGCTTGGTTTGAGAAGTATTCTACAGGCATCACGTCTCTTGGTTTTCATTCTAGTAAGCATGACTCTGCGTTGTTTGTTAAATGTACGAATGCAAGACGGATACTATTGTCTTTGTAAGTTGATGATATGATTATTGCTGATGATGATTATGCCGGCATTGAGTCCTTGAAACGTGATTTAGCTCATCGTTTTGCTATGAAGGACTTGGGATTGCTTCGTTACTTCCTGGGAATAGAGGTTGCTCACTCTGACAAGGGATATCTTTTGTCTCAGTTTAAGTATATTTCGGATTTGTTTGAACGCGCTCGCTTATCTGACAACAAGACTGTGGATACTCCCTTGGAAACTAATGCTCGTTATCTCCTACTGACGGTGTTCCTCTTGATGATTCGACTTTGTATCGTACTATTGTGGGTAGTTTGGTTTATCTCACGGTCACCGGACCTGATATTGCTCACGATGTGCATGTTGTTAGCCAATTTGTAACTACTCCTACGACTGCGCACTAGGGGGCGGTCCTTCGCATCCTGAGATATTTAAGGGGCACTCAGTTCCAGACGTTTGTCTTTCCTTCAGCATCTTGTTTTGAACAACGTGCTTATAGTGATGCTGATTGGGCTGGGGATCCCACCGATCGTAAGTCTACTACTGGTTTTTGTGTCTTTCTTGGAGATTGATGTGAGTGTCGTTAACCCGTCAAAAATACCACAAAATACCTTAGAAGCTAGGGTAAGTAGGGATCGTATCCACAGAGAGCGAGATGTTAATTACATGTATTTAAGCGACTAGCATTGTAAAATAATTAATTTAGAAAGATTGATTTGGTTGTAAAAAGGTGATTGCTTGATTTATAAAACTAATTACTTGCGAGATTTGTGAAAAGAAAACTTAAGAAAAGTGTTTGATTGAATAAAGTGCGAAGATAACCATTCCCGGATTCCACACCTCGCTTTGCATTTAATTTATAAAAACGATTTGAAGATTACATAGACATAATCTTTGTTATAATTATTATTAAAGTCGTTTCGTGATCTTGGGCATAGCGCGTGACACGTTTGATTACTCGTCTTAATTAAACAATTAACTCGGCACGAATAATAAAATGTCTACGAACTATCTTGCGAAACGCAACAACAAAATAATAATCATTCGTTTACAATCAAAATATAAATAATAAAAACCATGCAAACTTAAAGTAATCGTTCATAAAATAAAACTTAGCGATGAGCTTCCTCCGAGAATGATTATGATGAGACTAGCCGGACATAGTTGATGCAATGTTCAAGAGTCGTGTATCCATCTTCGTAGCTCGACTCGTGTATTCTTCGTACGTCTGTTCGCTCAAACGGGGTTCTTTTCCTTAGCCTTCTCCTCCAAAAAACGATGGTTTCTTCTAAGATATGACTTTGTATTTATAGGAAAAGCTGGAAAAACCTTAAAAACGGCCGTCTAATATTTTAATGGGATGGGCGCAGCCGTAGGCGCAGGCCTGCGCCCCCCCTGCGCCTGTCTGTAAAATCCGTATTTTTGTGAATTAATTTCTTCTGTCGAGCACGTGGTCTGGGCGCAGGGCTGCGCCCCTCTCTGCGCCTGGCTCTGAATTTTTGTCCTTTTTACGCCATTTTAAACCGGATTTTGTTTACCTGCACAAGCACAGAATTTATTCAATAGCAGCACATTCTATAACACTTTTGTACTAAAAACAACTCTTTTACGCTTAATAAACATGATAAATTATAACCCGATCAAACTTCCCCAACTTAATTCTTGATCGTCCCGAGCAAGCAACGAAAATCAGACTTTTAAAACATCGGGTTTATCAAGCGTACAAAACATAATTAACTTATTTAAACAAGCACCAGCCTTCATAGACGTGATAAAACTCGTAGACACGAACAGAATTTAATTCAGATATATCGTGATGTTTCTCGGATAATTGTTCAAAAATTCCTCACCACTATCATCCTTTTAGCTCAAGGTTACAGAATTGAATTCACGTGGGTTACTGGACCATCTTTTTCCTCGATGCATGACTTGAGCTATTAATTTTTCTTTTCTTTTTATTCTTTTCATGCAATGTCCATGTTTTTCCGTTCAAGTTTACTATGACTTTCTAGATGATCCGTGTAGCAGGATTTGGGTCAGCCACTCCCAGACTAGTTGGCCTTAGGGGACTAGGCATGATGGTACCCTTCAGACTTAATCTCCTGAATCAACTAGGTCACACTTGAATTGAGGCTTTATTCGTGTTCGCTTCCTCCCCCTTATTGCATGAATAATTAGCGGCTATTGGAATCCTTGTTAATTATCACTCGCTTCAACACAATGTATCCTACTTCAAACTCGGTTCACTTCCTTGATTTTAAACATCTATGACTCTTTGTGTTATATTTAAACTCATATAATTACGTTTTTTTTGCTTGAAACCGACCTAACTAACATCATCATATTTAAGTTGCAAGCTCAACAATAAAAATTTATTGGGTTAATTGATCGGATCTTTTACGGCTCGCTCGTCATATAATCTTCTTAAAAAAAACACATTTATTCAATCAAAATAATGCATGCAAAACAAACATAAAACATAAAAAATAATAAAGCAGAAAAACAGTAATTCATCTTACTTAAAGAGAGGAACGGAAGAACCTGACTACTGCGGTGGTGGTGGCGGTCCGAAAATACCAGCAAAGAACTCCCCGAAGGGGTTTCGGTCTTCTTGCATATGAGGTGCAGGTGGGTACGTGTTTGCAGGGTGCACCACGCTCTCTCCGCGTGTCGTGGTGGGGACTCGACCATAGGCTGGGAAGTATTGAGGAGTTCGATCCTCAACGTTCAGCCTCTCGAAATTCTGCCACTGATAATCCTCGTATGGTTGGTGCGGTAACCCAGCATTGTAATTCATGTGATCTCTCACTGCATCGGTGTACGCCCAGTGCTGCTGGTTGTAATAGGCGTTCTGAAAGGATGATGCGCGCACACCAGTGTAGATTTCGTCGATTCGGCTAGTCTGGGTTTCCAACTCATGCTGGAATTCGTCCATTCTTCCAACCACGTCCTCTTGAAAAGTACCCAACCGCAAGTTCATTGCATCCAATCGTGCGATGACCTGGGACATGTCATTAGCTCCTCCTGCTGCATGTACTCTTTCAGCTTGATGTTGATGGTAAGCCTCTCCCTCTTCTATACCGTATAGTTCTCGATGCATTTTTCCCGTGTCTGAATCAAAGATCTCGAATCCTTGGTCTGTTTGGCACAGAGTGATGCTTTGTATCATCGCTGCTGTAATAACGGCGCCAGAGACTCCCCTCGGAACAGATATGGGAGAAATTGCTGCCTGAGCTCTCAGATACTCTGATAAAATCCATCCATGAGGGATTATTTTCCTTTCCCTCGTGTCGTACATCGACCACAGGTCATTCATCACAATCCAAGCAAAAGAAAGGCTTGGCTCTCCTGTCATCAGTGCGTAAAGGATAGTTACCTCCTTGTGCCGAATCTTTGTCAGGTCACTGTCTCTTGGCAGCACGTTGTTGGTAACAATCTTGTGTAATACCTTCGCCATGGGGCTAAGGTCACGCCTAGCATACGCCGTATATCCGGCCGCGGCATTATAATCGATCTTTAGTATCTCTGCCAACTGTGTGGTCCATTCACCCTCCCAGGTTCTATCAGTGAATGCTAGTTGGGCGTCTGTTTTGTACTCGTTGTTGAAATTCCGTGCCCCGTCTTCTCCAACACCAATATTTACCCCGAAGACTTCCCGTAACGCTTGTGCATTCATTGGAAATTCATGCCCATTAACGCGACCTATTAAGGTGAAATCGCCTCGGAATCGTCCTTCTTCGCGTCTTAGTGTGGACATCCACTCCACAACCTCATCGTGATAAATGTGCTCCCCTCCTAAATCTAATACTGCCTCCCAACCTAGCCGGTCGAAGCATCGCACTACCCCATAATTCTCGAACTCGTCTTTCTTAACTCTCTTTTCGACCAAAACCTTGCCGGAGAATTTCTTTGTCATGAACAATTGTCGTCGAATATTTGCCGGATGCTGTGATAGATTGAAGTCCGGGTTCCACTCTACCCTCGGTTGGGTAGAGGAACTGGCGCCTTCCCCCACTCGTTGTCTAGTTCGGCGAGACATCTGCAATTACGACAACTTAAGTATATATAATTATAAAATTCTTAATTCGTTCTATTTTCTCAACAAAGAACCATCATTGATAAATTGTGCAATTATCATATCAAATGTAACATAAGGATGCATAATTAATTCATGTCAATTTAACCACTTTTTCACATCTTAATAATTTAAACAAATTGCACAAAATAACAACCAACTTTTCGGAAATTGACTAGCATGCCTTTTTCTTAATCGTGCTCATACTTTCACTTAATACTCTATTCTATACTATGAAAACACTTAGAATTATCATGTATAAGTGGTCATGCGAAAAGTCAATCTAAAAGTCAAAATTCATCTTCAAACTCCATTAAAGCTTACTAGTTCAAAAATGGTGGAGCTTTTGTACCTTGTTCTTGATGAAGGATGAAAGAGAGGTTGAATCTAAAGTGGTGGTGGATGATTCCTAGCTTAACTTCAAACTTCCCCAACTTGAGTTGCAAACTCAAGTTCCTTGCTACTTCTTGCGCAATGTCATTCAATATCTTGATTTTTAGTGATTTTTGTGGACAACAATGAGTTTTTTAGGTGAAAATATGTGGAGAAAGTGAAGGAACCGTAAGGGGGCGCAAAGGGTGCTCTTGTAGGGTTTTGCAAAAAAAAATTCTATTTAAAATGAAGAAGTTTCGGGCAGGCGCACCCCTGGGCGCAGGCCTGCGCCGGCGGCTGCGCTTGGGGGGCCTGTTCGGTTCAAAAAATTTTCGTTTTTCCAGTTGGTCGGGTGCATGCTTGGTTTGATAATTTACGTTTTTCCGATAAAAAATATGGTTTACAAGCATTTATCCTACATTTTTTTAAACACATATATGTGTTTCCCCTTCCCCAACTTTAAAGATTGTGTCGTCCCCGACACTACGGAGGCTAAAATCAGTCTACGAGCATAATAGTATGTAGGTAACAGAGATGTGCAAGTCAAATGTTTAGTAAGCATAGCATGCAATTGTTCCGAATTCTAAAAAGTCTAAGGTGCCAACACGAACACCACACATATAGTTGTTATGGCCTAAGGCCATTTACAAAACCAAGTAGCAATTGTTTCAAAAGTCAAGACCATAGTTTGTTAGAGAGAATTTCCCGCAAGTATAGAATCAATAGTCATCAGGTGACGTCAGATGAGAGGTGTTGGTAGAGACGGTGTGGGAACTACGGCCGCCGACTGCCCGCTCGAGCTCCTCTATCCTCGTTTGGAGGCTAGCGAGCCAACGGGAGTGAGCTCCCACCGTGATCCCGTGAATATTGACATCTTGTTTAAGCTTGTCCACCTCCGAAAGGACTGCAATGTTTGCTGCCAGTAGTCCTTCTACCGCATTCTTGATGGCGGTCAGACGTGCTTCCAGGACCTCGTTCTCTGACAAGTGTGCATTTGATGATCCTCCCTTCTCAAACTTTACCTCAGCTTTCACAAACTTCACTTCATCTTTCTCAAACTTAAACTCACCTATTCTCGCTTTACCCTTGTCTAACGGTTGGTCATATCGGTAAAGAGATCGGCTAGCAGGAATGATCGAGACAGTACCATGCGCGGGGTCCCTAATCAAGAATGTGCCCGATACTTGTTCAAATTGTAGACCCACCATAGTATGCCGTGTAAACCAAACGTCATTGGGTCCCAAAAGTCGTGGGCTTGCCCCTTCCGATATGACTCCCATACTAATAAAGAGTTCAGTGAGCATACGTCCATACGGTATTTCCATGTGTGGTTTGACAAGGGTTGCTTCCCAAATATTCTGCATCATGATGTAAGCGAGAGAGATGGCCGGTTTTCCCGTGAGCAAAGCATGAATAAGTATAACTTCGCGGGTTCGAACGTCAGTGGTATTAGCGGATCTTGGCAAAATATGGAAGACAATGAGCTTCCACAAGACTTTAGCCCAAGGGCGAAGATCACCCCGATAGTACTTTGAATAGACTCTTGCTTGCTCAATCGTAAGATTAAAAACCTCAGTTAGCTTTTTAGCCCATCCTTCTGAGTGTCTCAACACCCCACTAGACAAGTCCTGTTCCGTCCAAAACTCTCGTGCGACCGGGATGTCCGTATCAAAATCAAAATAATCACATAATGCTTTCCTAGAGACGACAACCTCTTTCCCATTGATACGACCTCGTAGTTCAAAATCATGTTCTACAGCCCCCTCTAATCGGATCAGAGTTGTCATCCATTCATAGATTTCCGTCTCATGAACATACGGGGTTTCAATTTACAATGCCCCTGACCACCCAATTCGATCGAAACTCTCGATAATACCAAAGTGTTTAAAATCCGATTCCTTAAGAGTCTTTTCTATGAAGAAATGTGTGGGTGGTGCAGAAACCGGCGGCGAGGGTGGTGGTGACGGATACTCGATGTTTATCGGGATGGGGGTATGCACACGCATTCTCGGGGTGCGAGTGATACGTCGGCGAGAATTTCCGGTGAATTGTTGTGACATTTATGCACATATAGCAACGAGTAACGGAATTAAGCACAATTAAATGCATATAATGGCACACAAGCATGTTAGTCTCGATGGAGTTCGAAGAACCCGATGAGAAATACATAAATGTGGAGTGCAATGCATTCCATGAAGGTGCAAGTAATGTCAATGTAGTGACCCTTCTCCATGAAGTTGGTGCATGTGCATGAACGATGACGGTAACGAAACATGGCAAGATTTGTCGTGACATGCATGATTATGAACGACGAATGGAGCGATTAAAAATACGAATCATGAAGTTGAAATGGAGCAACGTGTTCACCCTAATTTTAGCATAGAATAATGCTTCTCAACTGGATTTTATCACTTAATATAGAATTTCTAAACATGTCACAGTGAGAAATTCATGAAAAATCCTATATTAAGAAATTATCTAGGAAGGCATGAAATGTGAATGTTCTAGCATGTAACACATAACTAATGACAACTAGAACTCTGGAATATGTTCATCTTCAACATTGTGAAGTTAGGGCAACAATAAGAACATCAAACCTCCATGGAAAAAAAATAGCATCTCTTGGTATAAACTTGAAAGATGAGGCATACAATCACTTACATTGGTGATATGATCAAAGGAGGAGCACGAATCAAGCAGAAATTCCACGTTCCAGAGGATTTGGGAGCAAAAAGAGGGCAAAATTTCGGAGGTTTTGAGAGAGAATGAAGCAAATGAGGTGAAAAAAGGGTTTAAAAATCGCAGAAATGCATTGAGGCGCAGACGCAGGCGCACCCCTGCGCTGGCCGGTGCGCTGCACTGCTCCCAAGCGTTTTTTGTGTGTGCTGTTTGTAGCGTTTGGCCCCCCCAAAAAACTAACGAATTGTCGTACATCGTACAGAATTTTGTCCTCTATTTGTCCAAATTTTCGTCTTTCTTCGACTCAGGATTTGCAGTTTCGTAATGGGTAAATTTTTCCCCAACTTAGTTGGTTGCGATAGGTACCACCAGAGTATAGGATGAACTACTATTTGACTAACTAATTTAAAAGAGCAACAAACTAAGGCATACTAAAATTTAATCTGCAGAAATTAAAACACACTTTCGTGGTGAAAACGATTGCACTTAGCACGTGCAACAAGCCTTTAAACCCCTCAGTAACCTGAGTGGACGAGTTATAGTCTCGTGAGGGTTTCTATAGAACACACCCACAAAGTTCACTGGATTGCCTTCCAGAAAGCGCTAAGTTTAATGTCTTCAGCCAGACATTTTGGAACTCTTTAGTATTTAAGTGATATCTTCCAAGACCATTGTCTCAGATGATATAATTTCATTGTCAGCCCATTGTACAAATAATTTTAATCTGTGTCCGTTTACTTTAAACGGCTCACCACCTTTTTGATCTATTATTTCAACCGCACCATAGGGGTAGACGTTAGTTACTGTGTATGGGCCTGTCCACTTACTTTTTAATTTGCCTGGGAAGAGCCGCAGGCGTGCGTTAAATAGCCAAACTTTGTCACCTTTATTAAACACCTTTCGTTTAATTATTCGATCGTGGAAAGCTTTTGTTTTTTCTTTATATATTTTAGAACTTTCATAAGCTTCCTTGCGAATTTCTTCTAATTCGTTCAGTTGGTGTTTTCGATTTATACCGGCAGCTGTGAAGTTAAGGTTTGCGTTTTTAATGGCCCATAAGGCTCGGTGCTCTAACTCAACCGGAAGATGACATAATTTCCCATAAACTAGTTTATAGGGAGACATACCAATAGGGGTTTTATACGCTGTACGATACGCCCAAAGTGCATCATCTAATCGTATTGACCAATCCTTCCTATCGGGTCGTACTGTTTTTTCTAATATTCGCTTAACCTCCCTGTTAGATACCTCTACTTGTCCACTAGTTTGTGGGTGATATGGGGTAGCTATTTTATGCGTTACTCCATAATGCTTAAGTAGTTTGCTAAAGTACATATTTTTGAAATGAGAACCCCCATCACTAATTATGGCTCTAGGGATTCCATGGCGAGAAAATATATTACGTTTAACGAATTGGCAAACTACTTTGTGGTCATTGGTCCTTGTGGCTTCGGCTTCTACCCATTTAGAGACGTAATCAACTGCCACTAAGATATATTCGAAACCGTATGATGTCGGGAATGGTCCCATAAAGTCTATGCCCCACACATCGAAAATCTCTACTATAAGGATTGGTGTCATAGGCATTTGGTCTCTTTCTGAAATACCTCCTATTTGTTGGCATCGTAGGCATGACTTAACAAACTCGTAGGAGTCCTTAAAGATGGTCGGCCAAAAGAATCCACTTTGTAGGATTCGATGACCTGTCTTTTTAGCACTAAAATGGCCTCCGCATGCATACGAGTGACAGTGATTTAAAATATCGTAACGCTCATTGTCTGGAACACATAGCCGGATAATCTGATCTACTCCTATTTTGAATAAATCCGGCTCCTCCCAAATGTACTGTATAGTTTGGGAGAAGAAATATTTTCTTTGATGTGAGTTCCAGTGGCTTGGGGTTTTCCCTGTGACAAAATAGTTTACTAAGTTAGCAAACCAAGGCACTTTTGCAACGAACAATAATTGTTCATCTGGGAAATTGTCCCGAATGGAGTCCAGCATGTCAGTGGTGATTGCTGGTAGTCTCGAGAGATGGTCTGCTACTACATTTTCTGAGCCCTTTTTGTCTCGGATTTCTAAATCGAATTCTTGTAGTAACAGTATCCAACGAATTAGCCGTGGCTTAGCATCTTTCTTAGCCAAGAGGTGTCGTAAGGCATTGTGATCGGAATACACAATGACCTTAGCCCCCCAGACATAAGATCTAAACTTATCTAACGCATACACTACTGCAAGCAATTCTTTTTCAGTGGTTGTGTAATTAATTTGAGCTTCAGAGAAAGTTTTACTTGCATAGTATATCACCACAGGCTTTTTGTCCACTCTTTGACCAAGGACGGCACCTACTGCGTGATCACTTGCGTCACACATGATCTCAAAGGGCTGAGACCAATCAGGTGATTGCAGAATTGGTGCCTCCGTGAGCTTCATTTTTAATGTATTAAACGCCTCGTTACAATCTCTATCAAAGTTGAACGGTGCGTCTTTCAGGAGAAGGTTACATAGGGGTTTGGTTGTGGCACTAAAGTCTTTTATAAACCTCCTATAGAAACCTGCATGTCCTAGGAAAGAACGAATCCCCTTAATATTAGTCGGCGGTGGTAACGAGGAAATTATTTGTATTTTGGCTCGATCAACCTCCATTCCCCTTTCAGAAACTATGTGTCCTAAGACTACTCCCTCTTTAACCATAAAGTGACTTTTCTCCCAGCTTAGTACCAAATTGGTTTCAGTACAACGCTTGAGAACTTTTTCTAAATGAGAGAGACACCCTTCGAATGACTTATCAAATATAGAGAAGTCGTCCATGAAGATTTCAAGAGACCCTCCGACCATGTCTGAAAATATAGCCATCATACATCGCTGGAATGTGGCCGGAGCGTTACATAATCCAAATGGCATTCTTCGGTAGGCGAATGTGCCATACGGACATGTGAATGTCGTTTTATCTTGGTCTTCTGGGTGTATCGGGATTTGGTTATACCCTGAATAGCCATCTAAAAAACAATAGAATTTCTGCCCTGCTAATTTCTCTACTATTTGGTCGATGAATGGCAGAGGGAAATGATCTTTCGAGGTTGCGGCATTTAGTTTTCTGTAGTCGATACATACTCTCCACCCCGTTACAGGGCGAGTTGCAATCTTCTCTCCTTCAGGAGTATCGACGACAGTGATTCCAGATTTCTTTGGAACCGTCTGCGTGGGACTAACCCATTGGCTATCTGATATCGGATAGATAATTCCAGCATCTAGCCATTTTAACACTTCCTTCTTCACTACCTCTCTAAGGTTAGGGTTTAGCCTTCTCTGAGCATCTCTACTTGGTTTGGCTGTTGGATCAGTTATAATCCTATGCATACACAGCGTTGGGCTAATTCCTTTGAGATCTGCTATGGTCCAGCCTACCGCTTCCTTATATCTCGATAACACTTCTAACAAGGCCTTTTCTTGTGCAGCAGTAAGGTCTGTGGCAATGATTACAGGCAATGTATTCTCAGGGCCAAGAAAAGCGTATTTGAGATGAGCTGGAAGTGGTTTCAACTCTAACTTGGGTGGTTGCTCTAAAGACGGTTTTGCTGATGGTGGAAGGTCAGTCGAAAGTTTTTCGATTTTGTGTGTCCATGGTGGTTGAGTAGAATCCACTGACTGAACACATTCAAATTCGAACTCCTTAGCTTCAGGCATATTATCTAGCTTATGCTCATTATAGTACAGAAGCAGCTCCACTGGATCTTTACATGTTATTGTTGATAATTGTTGTTGAATTAAATCATCAACCAAATCGATCATGTAGCACTCTGAATTCAATGGTGCATTGGGTACATTGTTAAAGACATTAAGTCGGAGTTTGCGGTTTCCGAATGCTATGTCTAATGCACCTGTCCTGCAATTGATATGAGCGTTGATTGTGGCTAAGAAGGGACGTCCTAAAATGATTGCCGGTTGGCTTTCTTTGTACGCACTATCTGAGTCCAACACTAAGAAGTCTACTGGATAGTAAAAGTCTTCGACCTTAACGATTACATCAGATAACATCCCTCGTGGTACTTTGGTAGACCTATCTGCTAATTGTAGGATGACATCTGTTGTCTGTAGGGTTCCTAGATCATGTTGGTCAAATAAATTACCAGGTAAGATATTAACACTCGCTCCTAAGTCAAGAAGTGCTTTTTTAATTTGAATATCGCCGATAGTTACCGGAATCAAGGGTGATCCTGGATTTTTTTAGTTTTGGCGGCAGTGAGCTAGTGATAACTGCACTGACTTGTTCAGTGAGGTTGATTTGCTTTGGAAGAGTTATTTTAAATTTTCGTTTCTGAGTACAAAGGTCTTTTAAAAATTTAGCATAAGAAGGGACTAGTTGTATAGCCTTGATTAAGGGAATGTTAATTTTAACTTGGTTGAAGATATCCCATAATTCTTCGTTTTTAGGTCCTTTCTTATCATAAGGGAATGAAGCTGGATTTTCTAAGGCCGTTGGGTAGGGAGCACTTTCAGTATTGGAACTCCCTTCCCCAACTTTAGTCTCTACTGGTTTCTTGGCTTCTACTTCCTTAAAGGTTACTTTCTTAATTTTTGTTTCTACCTTTGACTCCGATCTGGGTGGTTCTTCTTCATAAGCAATTTCTACATCGTCATCAGTCTCACTCTCCTTAGGCATTTCTATTTTATTATCTACTTCCTTTCCACTCCTAAGGGTAGTGACTTTATTAACTTCATTCACTTCGTTGACTTCATATTTCTTTTCTTTTCCATGGTGATGCGAGGGGTTAACTGTGGTGTTGCTTGGAAGCTTCCCTTCTTCTCGTTTAGTCAGAGACTCTGCAATTTGTCTCATTTTCCTTCCGAGCATTTCCATAGTTTTCGCTTGAACCATGGTTTGTTGTTTCATGAATTCCATAAACTCGGAAAACTCTTTCGAGTTCCCCGACACTTGTCGCGAATCATTTTCTTCTTTAGGGTATTGGCGTTTATAGTATCGATCATCCTTCGTAGTTGAGGTCGATCCATATTGGAAATCTCGGTTTTGTTGACGAGGTTGCTCATATCTTGGCTTCGGGGGAGCATCATTATCTTGATTATCCCTCCAACTGAAGTTCGGGTGTTTTCTCCATCCCGGATTATAGGTCTCCGAGTATGGATTCTCCCGTTCTCTTCGTTGCCGAAAGCCAAAAGCTTCATTCACATACTCTTCGTGCGTGAAGGTATGTGGGCAATTCTCGGTTGGATGAGAAGGGTCTCCACAAGTGACACAGCAGACATGTGCCACTGTAGCCTTTCCCATTCCTTTCATCAACAGGTCCATCTTTTTGCTTAGTTCGGATATGTCAGATTTAACTTCCTTCTTCCATGCGTTGTCTATGCCCATAACTTGGACACCAACACTATTATCCGAACCCGCTTGGACTTTTAAACCTTTGCTTAACTGGGTTAATAATTCCCAAGCTTCGTCATCTTCCTTGGCTAAAAAGGTTTCGCTTGAAGTAGCGGTTATCATATTCCTACTTTCTTGACTAACACCATCGAAAAAGGTTTTAATTAGCATCCATTTAGGAATTTCATGGTGAGGGCATGTTCTTAGTAATTCATTCAACCTATTAAAAGCTTCGTGAAATTGTTCTCCAATTTTCTGTCTAAATCCAGTAATTTCTTTACGTTTTTCTGTAGTTTTACTAATTGGGTAATATTCGGTTAGAAATTCTTTTTTCATCTCATCCCAGTTAGTTATACTATCAGTGGGAAGTGACACGAACCAGTTTTTCGCTCGTTCCTTCAAGGAGAAAGGAAAGAGTCTGAGTTTTAACGCGTCTACGGTCATTCCCCTAACGTGATTGGCCTTACATATAGCAGTAAATTCAGCTAAGTGCTCGTACGGTTCTTCGCTTGGTGCTCCGCAAAAAACGGGTAATATGCTAAATAGTTGTGGCCTAATTTCGGGCTCATTCTCATTAATTGGGTAGAGAATGGGTGATGGATCAGGGATATCACCCGGCCTATAATGGGATTCTACGGTTCTACGGTCTCCCATCGGTCTTTGGTTTTGTTGGACGTTGACAAGAACGTTATCGACGTTCTCGTCTTCCGAATTAATTATTTCTTCTTCCACGTTTACTTTAGGAGCAGTATTTTTAGTTTCGTTTACTTGAGTTGTGGCTCGCCTATTAGATCTACCAGTTTTTTCGATTTCTGGATCAAACTTCAAGGGTGAAATTCTACCAGAATATCGTGTGTGCATAAACCTATGAGGGCTAGATGAAGAATTTGAACTAGAAACTTTCTTTTTGGTGAGAATCGATGCTTACGCCACAATTCCCTTTTTCTTAATAAACTAAGGCAATAATTAAAGCTTAAAAACTAATTAAATAGAATAATAACAAAATAAGGAAACTTAAACTAATTTAGGTAAGCAAATAAAAGCAAATAAGTAAATAAATTGAAATTAACTAAATTAACTAACTTACCTAAATTACTCTAGAGAAAATAAAGTAACTAAATTAAGCTAATTACTAAAATACGTTATTTAAGCGCAACCGCTCCCCGGCAACAGCGCCAAAATTTGATGCGAGTGTCGTTAACCCGTCAAAAATACCACTAAACACCTTAGAAGCTAGGGTAAGTAGGGATCGTATCCACAGAGAGCGAGAGGTTAATTACACGTATTTAAGCGACTAGCATTGTAAAATAATTAATTTAGAAAGATTGATTTGGTTGTAAAAAGATGATTGCTTGATTTATAAAACTAATTACTTGCGAGATTTGTGAAAAGAAAACTTAAGAAAAGTGTTTGATTGAATAAAGTGTGAAGACAACCATTCCCGGATTCCACACCTCGCTTTGCATTTAATTTATAAAAACGATTTGAAGATTACATAGACATAATCTTTGTTATAATTATTATTAAAGTCGTTTCGTGATCTTGGGCATAGCGCGTGACACGTTTGATTACTCGTCTTAATTAAACAATTAACTCGGCACGAATAATAAAATGTCTACGAACTATCTTGCGAAACGCAACAACAAAATAATAATCATTCGTTTACAATCAAAATATAAATAATAAAAACCATGCAAACTTAAAGTAATCGTTCATAAAATAAAACTTAGCGATGAGCTTCCTCCGAGAATGATTATGATGAGACTAGCCGGACATAGTTGATGCAATGTTCAAGAGTTGTGTATCCATCTTTGTAGCTCGACTCGTGTGTTCGCTCAAACGGGGTTCTTTTCCTTAGTCTTCTCCTCCAAAAAACGATGGTTTCTTCTAAGATATGACTTTGTATTTATAGGAAAAGCTGGAAAAACCCTAAAAACGGTCGTCTAATATTTTAATGGGTTGGGCGCAGCCGTAGGCGCAGGCCTGCGCCCCCCCTGCGCCTGTCTGTAAAATCCGTATTTTTGTGAATTAATTTCTTCTGTCGAGCACGTGGTCTGGGCGCAGGGCTGCGCCCCTCTCTGCGCCTGGCTCTGAATTTTTGTCCTTTTTACGCCATTTTAAACCGGATTTTGTTTACCTGCACAAGCACAGAATTTATTCAATAGCAGCACATTCTATAACACTTTTGTACTAAAAACAACTCTTTTACGCTTAATAAACATGATAAATTATAACCCGATCAGAGATTCACTTGTTTCATGAAAGAGTAAGAAACAGGATGTTGTTTCTCGCTCTTCTACTGAAGCCGAGTATCGGGCTATGGCTGCTACTACTATCGAGGTTGTTTGGCTACGTTAGTTACTTGCAGACACGGGTGTTTGTTTATCTCAGCCTACCCTGATACACGGTGACAACAAAAGTGCTATACAAATTGCTCGTAATTCGGTCTTTCATTAACGGACGAAACACATCGAGATTGATTTTCACTTTACTCGCCATCATCTTCAGATTGGAACTATTTCCTTGCCGTTTGTCTCTTCCGCTCTACAAGTTGCAGACATTTTCACTAAGGCGCACTCTGCTTCTCGATTTCGTTTTTTGTCTAACAAACTCTCGATGTTCATTGTTGTGGCATTGTGAGTTTGAGGAGGATATTAGTATAATGTCAGACCCATTGGGCTTTTATGGCTTTTTGCCTTATTAGGGTTTCATATGTTCTATTTATAGCTCTTCTATAGTTGGTTTTATCATCTCATTGTATTCTTTTTCTAGTATTTGCATTATAATAAAACCCTAATCATTTGGGTATATCTACTTTATCACTAAGATGATGATCATCATCATTATAGTTGTAACAATAATTATTATAATTAATATAAATATAGATTTATTGTAAATAACTAATCATTTACTATGTTGAGTTATTGTTCTTGTTATCATTATTACTATCTTTTTTTTAATAATTAAAAATATTATAAGTATTTATCATCTAAATATTATATATAAAACAATCATCCTTTATATTCACTACTAGTTTAAATAGAAGTGTAAAAGTACTTTTGTATTAATCTATCTATATATATTAATAAAAGAAAATGTTTATTGACACGTGTCGCTTCCTTACTTAACCAAAATTTTGTTTTCCCGCCCAATTTTCCATATATAGTTTTCTTAATTAGTTGTCTAATTTATATTTAAATTTTAAGTATAAATGTAATTAAGTACTACCTAATTTACTTCTATCAATAAAAAACAATCTTTTTAAAAGATTTAATTAACTTTCCAATTTAACTCCTAATTTTAGCAAACTATTCATTATTTTTTTAAAAAGTAAAAATAATGCAATATTTATAATGAAATGTTTTATAATATTTTTATTTATAAAAAGTTTATATTATGTTCTATGTAAAAATAAATTTTTGAACTTTTATTTATACATAGAAATGTAAAAATAAAAAGTTTTAAAAGATGAATACTATTCATAAATAGAAAATTTTAATTATCCCTAATAGCAAAAGATAATACCATTTTCGTATTCTTTTAAGAAAAAAAATAAACATTTTTATATGTAATTTATGTTCGTGTAGTTTTTTATTAAATATATACTTTTAAAATATCCACGTATTTAGGTGGGTTAATAACTAGTTAAGTATAAAAAAATTAGCATTCTATGTGCGTATGATATTTAATCCAAACAATCTTTTATCCAGATTAAAAAACAAATAAACGACCTTAAGTCATATGGTTTAGTCATCTAATTGATTGATTAATTATTTTATAATTATTAATGAATACAAGCCCAAGTTTCATTTTCCACGTATTCATCATTACGCACACATCAATTCGTCAAGAAAATTAAAATAAAACTTGCTAAAAACAAATAAATAGCAAGTACAAACAATTTTTCATTCCACCGAATAATTAAATTTGTGTACATTACAAACCATTATTAAAAATAATAAAATATACGTATGGCAGAGACAAATGAGTCAAACAAACAAACAACTACTCCTGATTAATTGATACATATTTATTATTTAATGAGGGTCGTTGGAGACTTGGAGCCACTCAAAACTTTGGTTCCCTGAATATAATATAATTCTTAATTTCATATATATGTAAAATATAATTAGGAGTAAATTACATAAATGGTCTTTGTAATTTGTTCAAAATTATGAAAACGGTCCTTCAACTTCTAAAGTTGCAGTGGCGGTCCCTCAAACCACTTTTTACTTGCAGAATTGGTCCTTCTATTTCTAAAACTTTTAAAAATGACGATTTTGCTCTTTTTTCAATTACAAGTTTGGTAATTTAAATTTTGGTCCTTTTTCTTAATTTTTTATTGTTGGTTTTAAATTTGAAATATTAATTTAATAAATTATAATTTGATTCATTATTAAATATATTATTATTATTATTACTATTATTATTATTATTATTATTAATTAAACCTATTTATTTTGTAAAATAAATCTATATTTATTTACTAAAACTTAATTTTATTTATACACTTAATTAGTTCATTTATGTATCTTTTTATGTATTGAATATATTTATTAATTTTTTATTTATTTATATCTTATTGGTTAAACTATTTGTATAATTTTATTATTTATACTTTTCCATCAAATTATTTCATTATGTTATAAAATTTCAAATTTATGTAAATTTTTATTTAAATTTACTAATCGATTACATTTTGATTTAAGTTTACTAATTTATTATTTATTATTTTAATATTTTGTTACGCTAATATGGTTTTAGTTAGATTTAGTATTTTATTTGTTTGGATTTAAATATTTTGTTATGCCAGTACGTTTTGATTTATTATTTTATTTGTTTTAAATTAAAATTTTGCTACGTTAATGTTACAATTTCTATTTAGTGGGCGTATATGTCTAAATTATTGGGTTTTATCTCTAATAAACTTATTGGGCTATTAGTTAATAAACTAATATTATTGGGCTTTAGAGTTTGATGGTAACCCTAATTCTCATTCTATATATAGTGAGGGTCCCCAATACCCTAAAGCAACCCTAAGATCTCTAATCTCCATCTATCAGAAATCTGCTGTTCGGTCTAGAACATTAAGGCTTTAGGTGAGGAAGACTTTCACAACCCTGATCGTTCGTCATAAGGTTTCCGCATAAAGACGATATCAATGGATTCAGGTATTATTTCTTTTATGGTTTATCTTAATGATTTGACAATATGGTTGATCCGGTTTATTATTCAAATATATATAACATGTGGTATCAGAGCCTACCATATTTGTTTTAGTATTCAATACTAAAACATCTTTGAAGGAAATTTGGTTCCTTTTAACTTTACGACTGACAAATTTTTTTGTCGATTAATTTTATTAAAGACATTGTGGATCATATTAAGATATGGATCATGTTCATCCATATAGATTTGATAGTTTGAGGATGAACAATTTGTTCCATAATCATTTGATTGATTTAAAGTTTTTCTTGATAATTACAATTTGGTCCTATGACTATTTATGATAAAGTTTTCTTTACAGAAAATTTATAAAAGTCATATTTAGTAATTATTCTTGTTCTAGTTATTGCTAAATAATATCTTCAGGAAATTATTTTGAATTTCAAATATTTGGTAAAACGGGTTTCGAACCAAAATATATGTAGATAACGATTTTTATCGTTAACTAAGGCTAATCAAGTTACGGGATAATTTCTAAATTTTTGTGAGTTTAAATTCGGTTGTTCTCGTCATAAAGATTTGATATTTACATAAATTTAGGCATAAACAATAATATTTCGAAAAGTTGCAATATATCTAATAGATTTTATTAAAGGGGTGGATAACCATATATATTGTAGGAATTTGAGTAATTTCCTACCATTCTAGAAATCTAATTGATTGAGCAAATTCAGGTTGTTGAAATATTGTGGTATTGTCTTATGTGAATATAAATAAATTTTTTTTTTGGAGAAACCCTTAAGGATTAATCTAGTATTTTGAGTCAATTAATTGATATAAGACGTTGCCAAAGTAACCTCTTTTATATTAACTAATTGTACTGATAATACATAGATTTTTGTATGAAATTATTTATGTGGACTATGATTCACCCAAAGGTTGACATAGTTTGACCAAATAATACATACATGTGATGATAAACACGTGACCACTATAAAGTTAATTATCTATGTAGGCAATAGTCGGCCCAAAGGAAGATTATCGTTTGACCGGATTAGATGTCAGTGTTTGATCATTATACTAAGAGTATCATTTATAATTGAGGTATCGTTTTATAACGATATATTGTATGATTTTTTGTTAAACTCTTAATTAGTCTAGTATTTTCATTCGATTAATTTATATTAAATGTTGCCAAAGTAACATATTTTATATAATTAGTTGATTTCTAAATACATAGATGACTGTACATAATTATTTATGCAAATTATGATTGGCCCAAAGGTTGGCTTAATTTTGCCAAATAATGATGTGCATGCAATGTTGAATACGTGACAATTATAAAGTTATGTTCATGTGAATAATAGTCGGCCCAAAGGAAGACTGTTGTTTTGACCGAATTTATTGTCAGTATTTCATCATTGGACTGAGAGTACCACTTACAGTTAATTTCTCTGTCCAAATACTAGAATTAATGGTGTTATAGGTATCTCATTAAATTTCTGATTTAGAACTCTTTTATGAGTTGATTATTGAGTATATTTGTTTTGTTTAAGTGTGGTTTCTTTAGATTCTTTCGCCAATAAAAATCAGATAACACTGCAAAAGTAATTTTTATAACATTGTAAATTTTTGATGTACTTTTTTTAGTATGAAGTCAGATTATATGAAGGTAAATATCTATTGATAGTTTTGTTTTGAAGTTGTATTAGTTTTTGTACCTAGACATACTTTATGGTTAGATTTCGGTTATACTACCTACATAAGTATGATCATATAAATTTTTTATATTTCTAAATATATATGAATTGTAATTATTTTTTAATATATTAAAAAGTTTATCATATTATACTTAAAAGTTATTAGAGCATTAAATTTTATTAGATTTGATTTGATACAATTTAAAAATAGATTATATTAGGTTTGGATATATATATAGTTTAAATATTTGTTATTTTTAAAATATGTATACCATGTGTCAACAATTTCACAAAAATTAAGTATCTTTACTCTTTTAATAGTATATATTTATAGATTATAGATATGTATTCAACTAATTTTTTTGTCAATCAATACAATCAAGTTTTAATTATTTATTAGTTTATACATTTAACTTGTTGTTTATTATAACTTTGTGTAATTTACATTCATAATTATAAATGTTTATATTGTTTATTCTGCAATAAACTTTGTATTGTTTTACCAATTTATGTAACAATTAACCTATTTTATTCATTAATAAAATCAACTTAATCAAAATTTATCATCTAAAAACACATATATGTTCCTAAAGTCAAAAGCCTATTTTTCTATCTATTCAAGTTACTTGTAATTTTGCTTTATAATTACATTTACCGAAATTTAAATTATTCTTCATTTTAGTAAAATATATATTTTTTATTTTATTACATATGTTATTACTTAATAATGTGATATGTTTTATTGTTGAAAAATATTTAAAAATTATGAAAACACAAATGAGACAAAACATTGATTTGAACTTAAAACTTTAAATTAAGTACAAAAAGAAACATATATAACAGTCATTTTGATAAATCTAAATGAATAAATAATATTTTAGAAAAAACAATTGACTAACTTTTTATGACACTGTTAAATGATTGAATGTTACTTTTATTTAGAATAATATATATTAAGTTGGAACAATATCTTTTAATTATATATTTAATGCACAAATCCGAATAATTATTTAATGTGTAATGTTTATTGTCTCTTAAAATTAAAACATAAATATTAAAAAAAAATTATGTCCAAAGTTTTTATTTTATTATGTATATAGTTATGAAACGGATATCAAAAGCATTGGTAGTGGACGAGACACTCACATTAAATACATATTATCTATTTAGATTTATCAATGAGCGTTAAAATATTCTTTTTTCGTATTTTCATAATTTTTAAATGGTTAGGTTTATAGCATACTTTTGCAAAACAATTTCCATGCAACGAAATCTTAAAACAACCATAAACCGTCACATGATCAGTTCATCGATCATTAATCATGAAAAACATAAAGTAATTGTACCTTCATGTAGTATGATCAACAATGTACAATGTGGAATGCCTTTGAGTCCAACAATGATGTCGTCTTTGAACCCGACGCTAGATATCGTCTTTGAACCCGACGCTAGATATCGTCTTGTGCAAGTTTCGATCGGTTCTAGAACCGAATATTCAAACGAGAGTTTGTGTATGTTTTTTGTTGTGTGGCCGAATTGATGATCCCCGTAGGGGATCTGGCCGGGTTCTATTAGGGGTATCAGGGTTAGTTTGATCTTATCTCTATGCTCATTTAATCGTATTCCTTTAAGTGTTATCATGCATTTAATTGATCTTGTCCACTAAATGTATGCATCTTTGTTATTATTATGATTAAATAATAATGCAATGACGATATATTAATTATTATCTTATAATATTATATATATATATATATATATATATATATATATATATATATATATATATATATATATATATATATATATATATATATATATATATATATATATAGAAGAACGGTCCGTGACCTCTCACTTATATCTCCACCCTCTTACCGCCAGGCCAAAGACCCTTTGGTTAATAATATTTTATATGACACTTTAGTTATCACTATTTGACAATTTAGCTCATTGAATGTTGCATTTAAGTCTTTGCAATATTGCATTTAAATCTCTGTTATTTAATTAATCATCTATTGACTAAAATAAACCTTATAAATAATATCACATATTATTTACTAGTTTAGCAACCCATATATTTCATGGGTATATTTAATAAAAGATTGTTTTTATTAAAAAAATATATTTTTATATATAATTAAAAATATGATAAAATGCTGATATAAAATAACATAAAAATTTATTAAAGTTATATCAAGTATGAATTCAATTTTTTATGAGCTAATTATATTAAACAACTAGTCAATATAATAAAATGATTGCATTTAAATTTAAAAATATTATTTTTTTAATATGATAACATTATAATATGTCAATTATATGATCCACTAGTATATAGTATGTTATATCAAAATTTAGATGTATTTTTATTTTTCAGTAATAAATAATTTAAAATCATGTTATTATATATAAGAAAAATTTTAAAAGATTTTAATTAGATTGACTTCCATTAATAGTGACTAAATTATATAGTAATTAGTATCAATTTTTCAAAAAATTAAATGAATAAATTGAAAGAGTTATATAAGGAAAATTGGGAGGGAAAACAAAATTTTGATTAGTTGTAGAAGTGACATGAGTCACTAAACATATTGCTTTATTAATAGACTAGTTTATTACCCGCGTATTACGCAGATATTTTTAATATATATAAAATATAATAAATAAAAAGATAAATATATAAATATTATTTTTTAAACAAAAGTATATAAGGTGATATTATTATTTATTATGACCTATTAATTTTTTATATTTCTAAATATATAAGAAGAGTAATTATTTTCTTATATATTTTCTTAAACTTTTATTATATTATCTTATAATTAATAAGTTAATAGATTATTAGATTTTGTTTGCTTTGATTTGATTTGAATTTAAAAGTGGATTATATTAGATTTGGATAGATTTAATTAATAAGTTAGTATAGTATTAGATTTTGTTTGATTTGAATTTAAAAGTAGATTATGTCAGATTTGGATAGATTTGATTTAAATTTCTTTATTCTTTTTAAAATCTATAACTGCCACGTGTCGATTCATGGTGACGACACGTGGCTTCACCAGAAATGAGTATAGAAACTCTTTTAATAGTATAGATAGATAGATATAGATATAGATTCTCGTTTGATATGCACTCTTGTTCGTTGGCGCTTATCGATGTGACTCTCCGGTGACTTATGACGTTAACTACGATGCACAGTGATGTCATTTTGACACACAATCATTAACGTAAATATATTTTTAACAATATTACTTTTCCCTAGTTTTAATATATACTAATTTTCACTAATTTGAACTAATCAAAGATGAAGAGACAAGAAAATAATAGAAGAAAAACATAATAATCTCGATCCCATGCTTCATAATTTCTCCTAACTTAATCAATGAACTAACAAACTATGAGTTAGCCAATCTTGTATTTGCATTTAAAACCTTGACAATAAGTTATTATAAAATATCTGAAAAAAAATGGACTTAGGTCAAGAGACTTTTGTGAAAACGTTTTTGGTACAATGACTTATTTGAAAAACACGGAAAGTACGTTGGTTTTTTACATGATTTTTCCTAAATAAAATTTGTTAGTTTTTTTTTAGTAACTATGAAAATCTCGTCTGAATCAAATTATTATTGTTATGTTATATCAACTCAACTAGTTTATAACCCACGTATTACGTGGATATTTTTAGGTAAATTTATTTATATAAAATGTATATGAGTAAAAATAATAATTGTGTTTATTTTTTATTATTTACAGATTAAAAAATAGAGTATATTTATCTTTTTTAAAAGAGTTAATATTGAAAAAACCCCACGGACTTTCATGTTATTATCGATTAAGTCACTGAACTTTTTTCTCGAGTATTTAAGTCCCTAAACAATGTTTGTCTTATTCAAAACTACCTATTTTTTACATGCTACCTACTTAGCAAAATAATTAGCAAAATTTTTTAACTTTATTTACTACACTTCAACATTTAAATCCAAATTTTTACATTTGAATTTAACTATGATCATTAAGGATAATAATGACACAGATTTATTTTAGGTAAATATTAGCTTAATATTAATTCATTAATAAAAAAATTAAAATCAAAATTTAATGTAATTAAGTTAAGGTAGTAAATTTGGAAAATGAATTAAAAAATGGCATAGATATAATTACTGATTTTAATTAAGGGTATAAGAGACATTTCAAAAATAGTTATGAGTTGTCATTAATCTGGACCATTAATTTTTTTCCATCCAATGGTCCAGAAACTCAAAGTGGCTTTCTTATTTTATATAATATAGATTGTTTTGAAGGTCATGTCTTGCTTTACCGATATAATTTTACCATCTATTATTTGAAGATTCCGTCGTATTACCATTTAATTGTAATAATCACTACTTCCTTTTGTCAAAAACGAAAAATAATGTGTTTTTTAAAAAATAAAGAGTTTTAATCATTTATCGAACTGAAAAATTAAAAAATACACGTGTAAGCTTTAATATACTACTTATTGAACTGAAAAATAATGCTCATATATAGTTAGATGTCCTAAGCGGTAGCCCATGTGGTCCTCCCTTCAAGGCCGCCCTGTTATTTTGATCCTAAATCTCAATCTTCAATCACCACCTAAATCTCATTTTTTATGATCATCGCTCAACCTCCTTTTAAATCTCTTCAAAATTTTGCCCTCGGTTATTTGCTATTTGTTTTTTGCAAATGTATAAAATTTAAAATTTTTTTGACGAGCAAAATCGTTTTTCAGCTACGAGTTAAAGAATTCATCCTTTTGCCCCATGAATAGCTCATACAATATTTATACAATTTATTAAGTTTAATCATTCAACAACACATAATACACTTAGACTAATATAATATATCAATATTTGTAAAACCATCATCAAATCTATACATAGAAGATTGCTCACAAGTCACAACAATGTAGAGCATGTTTATGTGAGTTAACATGCTATTGAAATATTGGAATTAACTAGTTTAGTGAGGACCGTGCGTTGCAACGGTGTGTGAAATTATATTTCTTGATTAATAAAATCATAATAAAAATTAAAAAGATAAAAGAATAATATAATGATATGGAAATATCAATCAAACTAAAATCTTAATAAACGTTCACTTAAAAATTTGTTATAAAGCTATAAAAATCAAATAAAACTAAACCGGCAATAAAGTGAAAAGTCAATATTATATTTTGTACACCTTTTAAAAATAGAAATATAAAAAACTAATTTTTATTATAGTAAGTTGACAATTACTTAAGTAAAATATAACAAATTACGGAGATTACCTTGTTATTATACATTTAAAAAACGACATGTGTTTTATAGTAAACATTTATTTTAGATGAAGTGAGCAAAACAATAAATAAATAAATGAAAGGGAAATTTAAAATGTTTTAGGTAGGATGTAATAACATAAATGAACATTAAAACAAATAAAAATTTAGATCAGTGAGGATTTAAATGAAAAACTAACATCATATTTCTTTTGACAGTCTTTCTAAAAGAAAAAAAATACCCAGCAACATAATTAGTATTTTAAAATTAAATAAATCAATTGAACTAAATAGATGAACAACTATAAATTAAGAACCCAAAGAAAAAAATCAATGATAATCAGAAAGATATATTAGATTATTTTAAAAGAGAAAAACATTAATATTTTCCACCCAATTATAAAAACCTATAAAGAAATATTTTTGATAAACTTATAATTGTTATCTCTCCTTTAAGATAACGTGTCATATATTCATCTGTATGTGTGAATAATCAAGGTATAAAATATAGAAGAGAAGTAAAAATTATAACAAATTAAAAACTATGACCGGCTAAAAAGATTAAATAAAAAAATTAGCATCATATTTGTTTGATATCATTTTCTAAAACTCCAATAAAACAATTAGTATTATAAAGTTAATTAAATTAAATATATATCACCTGTTCCCCGCGTGATGTATCACCTGTTTCCGGGTTTTCCGATGCATATAGGGTCTCCATTGAACTCACCCCTATATATATATATAAATAATATGGTTCGTGTGAGTAGTTAAAAAATGCAGAGTACTGTGAGTACTTGTGAACACACGGGTTTCGGATGTGAACATGCACTAAATAAAATTTAAATTTTTTTTTCATATTCATTTAGATACAAGTAGTATAATGTTATTTGTAAAAAATTACATACAATCACACTATCTAGCATCTTAAAGTTATATATGAACGTGAAAAAATTTATGCGAACATGCTTAGTGTGAACATACGTTCACAACTGTGCAGTTCATGTGAACACACACGTTTCACATAGTTCTAGTGTGTGTTTATGTGTGATTTTTTACAAGTAGTCTTATATTATTGATTTAAACATGATCATGAAAAAAAATTTTAAAAATTGTTTTAAGCGAGGTACCTCCGTACTCCGTAAAACTAATGATACTTATTTGAACCGTGTGAGGGAGAAACTAACAAAACTTATAAAAAGAAGGTAATAATAACAGGTTAGGTAAAAAATATGTCTATGTAGATTTATTAACTTGTTATTTAATATTATTATTGAAAGTAATTAAGTAAAAGTAAAAAAGAAAAAAGAAAAAAAAAAAGCTTCAATGAATCATGCTAGAGGTGGCAAAATGGGCGGGCCGGGTTGGATTTGGTAATGGGCCAAATGGACCACGGGCCAAATGGGTTGCGGGCCAAAACGGGCCATTTTAAAAACGGGCCAAATGGGCCATGGGCTAAAATGGGTTGGGCAAAACGGACCATGGGCCAAAACGGGCTGTTTTTAACAAAAACAAATTTTCATTCAAGTATGTACCAATTTCATCAAAAATTTCAATTAACAAACAATTTCAACGTTTTAATTTCATACTCTCAGTAAGATGGAATAAATGCTTCAAAATCTTCCACGATGTCTTCTTCCTCAACGTCATCTTCAATATCTAAACATGTATAACAACTTAAAATTAATATTTAATAGCCGAATATAAAATATATGAAATACATAAAGATAAAGATACAAAGTGAATGAAATATAATACCTTCTATGTCGAACAACCAATCACGTGAGCATAACAATGCCTCGGCATTTGAAGATGACAATGAACTTATATATTTGCTTATAATTCGACCACCAATGCTAAAAGATGACTCTGAAGCCACTGTAGGGATCGGTATACTCAAAATATCACGAGCCATGCAAGCTAATTCTGGATACCTCCCTTGATTATCTTTCCAAAACTGCAAAATATCAATATTTTGTCTTCTATCAATTGAAGGTTCCTCCAAATACATATCAAGCTGTGACTTAACCCTCTCAGGTCGGTTAAGTTGACTTTGAAACAATTCGAGCCCATCGAAGTCATCATATGTATCTTCTACATGAACATTTGAACCCGATGCAGTGGATGAATCGTGTGCCACAGTAGACAAAATCTTGTACTCATCATATAGCTCATACAAACTATCGCGTATACTTCTTACTTTTTCCAAACGCTCATCATCCTCCATGCCAAGTTTTGCAAAACAATACTCAACAACTACAAGCTTATATCGAGGATCTAAAACAACTGCAAAAGATAATACCGTACTATAGCTCTCCCAATATTTATTAAATTTTGTTTTCATATCACTCGCCATCATACTTATAAGAGGGTCAGAATTTTGAATCTCTTCCTGAAGAAGCAATTGGATTTTCCATACAGAATTAAAATACAAATTAGAAGTAGGATATGAGCTTCCAGAAAATAAAGTCGTGATGTCATGAAAAGGTTTTAGAAACTTTGTGATCCTTTCTATCCTTATCCATTCCTCTTGTGACGGGCATGTCTTGTAATTCGAATCAACTAGCTGCAATCGAGCATAAGCACGACGATAAACTAATGCACTTTCAAGCATAAGATATGTGGAATTCCATCTTGTCATAACATCTTGTCGTACATGACTCTTACATTGCAATTGAAGGTGTGCAATACATTCCGCAAACTTAAATTTCCTTGTACTACTTCCTCTTACATATCTCACTGAGTCCCAAACCTTCTCAATGGCCTCTTCTATTACTTTTAATCCTGCATGCACAATTAAATTTAATACATGCGCTCCACAACGCACATGTATGAAATCTCCATCACAAAGTCACGCGTCATTTAATCGTAAATGATCCTTCAATGATTCGACTAAACCATCATTGTATTTTGCATTATCTAACGTGATAGAAAAAATCTTTTTCTCAATGCCCCAATCTTTTAAAAAATTAATTATATACTCCGCTAAAAGAGGGCCACTATGAGGAGGGAGTATACGTCTAAATATCAGCACTTTTTTTCTCAAAACCCATTGATCATCAATGTAATGAGCTGTTAAAGTCATATACCCATCACCTGTAATAGAAGTCCATAAATCAGATGTCAAACATATTCTACCATTTACTTTTTCCAACTCCTTTTTTAATTTGATTTTTTCTTTCTCATAAACTTTCAACACATCTGCCTTTGCCGTGTTCCTAGTAACGGATCTTGCATCAGAATGTAGAAACTTATGCAAATGCCTTGTTCTATCGTGTTCAACATAACTAAAAGGATAATTATGTTTAATTATCGCCATGGCCATGTTCTCCCTATATGCAGCTTGATCTAAAGGATATCGTTTTTGTGGAGGACCGGGTTCATCAGTATTAAAGCACTTGGGGATATGTCGTTTCATGTGAGATGTGCCTGAACTTGGGTTGGCGCTATACACTTTTCCGCATGCGGTGCAACTTGCCTTTTGAACTCCATCATCCCCAAGTGGTAATCTAGAAAAATAATCCCACACTAAAGAACGATCTCTAAAAAAGGTTGATGAACTACCCTCATTTTCATTTGTTGTGTCTATATTTTCTGAGTTTGACATCAAAGAACTCTCTTTTTATCTACAACAAAAGCACTGAATAGATAAGTAAAAGATTTAACAAGAGAGTTGACAAATCAAAAGCTAAAGTCTAAATACAACAATTTGTTAATAACAGAGCACTTAGCATTTTTTCAAGAAAATCTCAAAGGCATTGTTGCCTTCTGAGCTACAGGTTAGAATTGTTAATTCCATCTCCCTACTCAAAAATTTAACTTTCGCTTTCAAAGATTAAGCTACATTTTTTGTATAATAAATCTTCCAATTTTGTTACAGAGGCTAAGATGCAAATGTAACTATCATGCTTTAAAGTTCGTGCCAAAAATACAAGAAATTGGTTCTTTGCTGATGAGAGCCTAAATCGAGAGCTAAGTCTAAACCATGAGTTGAGATTGGAATTCCATTGGTGAGAATCTGAATCAATTGCTAAGAGGTGAGAGTTTTGTTTTTTTCAAAACTAAAAGTTGCTTTATTTTCTTAAATTCCATGTCATATAGAACCAATTTGTTCAAAGCAATTAAATGGTTTGAAAAAGTATAGAGAAAGGGTACAAGTACGCGATGCATGGAAGTGGCATAAAGCAAACTCAAGGACACCCAAAAACCGTAATTATAAAATCTTGAAACAAATCGCTTACAATAACTAAAGAGCACTCAATTTTGGGAAGTCCGAAATTATTGACGTAAAGCCCATGTAGCATAAGGCACCCAATTCACTTAACTAGAAAGAAACTTGAAACAATCTAAACACAGAAAAAGAATCCACCTTTGGTGAGTTTGAAACTATTCACTCAAACCCTTCTAAATCAAATAACACAATTCATTTGAAACTCAAAGAACCAACTTTGGAATCTTGAAGCAAGTTCACTTAAGATTTAAGGCCAGTAAAAATCAAAGAAACAAAGCACCCTGCACCCTGCTTTGGAAATTCGTTCCAAGTTTCAAACACAAAAAAAAAGCATCCATTTCCATTAAAGCCCAAAGAAACTACCTTAGAGAACTTCCATCAAGAAATAATTTCAGTGTATAAATAGATTGCGTTCCAAGTTTCAAACATACAGCAATCTATATTGCAAACCAAAAACCGACCCAAACATTGCAAACCAAAGACCAAAAAGCCACATGTTGAAATCGAAAATCAAACCTGAAATTGGCAATATATATACAAACGGTTCAGATTCAGATTCTTTTTCTATAAACCCAAAAAAGGTAAAAACCCTAAGCATCTATTCTGAAATTATTTCTTGTGGAAATCGCAATGTAATCAACGCAATCTATTTATACACTGTGATTAGAACGTAAATAAAAGTTTAAAGCGATTGAGAGAGCAGATTAAGAGAGAGCCGAAAGATGAACCTGAGAAGCAACGAACCAAGATGAAGAGAAGGAGCAGTGATGGAGATTCTAAGCATTAATGGAGATTCTTCAAGACCATCAGAGAAACATCGATGCAGATGGCTAGAAGAGTAGAGGAGAACAACGATATGAATGGAAGACGGTTGCCGATTTTCACCTTTCACTCTTTCAGAACTCGCTCATTCAGAAACGGGAGAATGGCAGGGAGATACATCAGTCATCAACACTTTTATTTTGGCCTGAATTAGTGTTTTAATTGACCCATATTGGCCCGTTAAAAAAAACCTGGATTACAAATGGGTCCAATTTGGCCCCATCTATATAAATTAATAGCCCAAGGAAACCCATTAAGTATTTTATTTAGCCCAAATCTGTCCAGGTTTTAAATAATGGCCCACAATTGCCAGCACTAAATCATGCCCAAGGTTTTCATAAACCGTGAAACCACCTAGGTTCACGTAAACATTATACAAAAGTAAAAAAAATCTATTTCAAACAATCTGCTTCTTATCTAAGACTCTTTTCAGTCTTTTGTCTCTATATATCAATCAAACTTTGTCTTCCTCAATCTCTCATATGCATACATCGGCTACAACTGAAGTCTTCGTTGAACAGACCCAACACACTAACGGCTTTCGTTTTTTCATTGATGCTTCTCTTCGTTCACTTTGTTTTGTACATTCTTTTTTTCCTTTGTATTTCACTGGCTAACACTCCTTCCCTCTCTTTCGCTTAATTATTTTTTATCTGACACCACTGTTGGTCGTTCTCACACCAGCAAAAACCGCCTCTTATTTCTTCTGCATTTTAACATTTCTTTTATGTCCCTTTATTTCTGAATTGAAGATTCTTTTCTCCTCTTTCATCCGACGAATAAAAAATGTTCACAAAACTGTTGATTTTTTCTCATCATTTATAATATTAGCTAGTTTCCATTCAGCAGTCATAATGCAAGAAACTATCGTGTTGAATCTTCATATGCTAACGATGACGACAATGTTCATTGGGTTAGAGACACAGCTCACTTTGTCTAACTCTGCAAAGATTCTTCATTCTCGTCGTCTGGCTTGCGATCCACTACCTCTTTCCGTTTAACTCTCCAAGGATTTATCACTTTCGCGGTCAGTATGCTCTCATCGGAGCGACCGTCGGCTTACCGTCGTGGTCATCATCTACCAAGCGCCTCTTCCTTTATCAATCCCATTTACCATTCTAGTGGTTTTCTCATGTTTTTTGAGATCGTTTTTTTTTTCTTCTTCAATGTTTGCTCTCCTTCGTATTTTAATGAAGATTTTTTTGTTTGAGGATTTGTTCATGATTATTAGATTTCATCTTTTGATTCAAGTGAATTTTTATGATAAAAAATAGATTGTCTTTTCACCTTTTGTTTCTCATTTTAACCCTTTTCTTTCCCTCCTGTTGAAGAGGTTGTACCACAATAAAACATATGGAAAACCACAGGGAATTATTTCCCTGGTATGAACAGTATTTCACTTTTCAAAACGACAACTTAAAAGAAACAAAACGACATTGTTCACTTCCACAAATGTATATAGGTATAATATATTTGGATTTTAGATTTCTAAGTTTGGGTATTGCTTTATTTCCCATGGAAATGCTCCTTTGAGCCTTGGTTTGGAGTAGATCTGATAATTTGGTTACGATGACACGAGTTTTTCGTATATGAGTTTTATAAATTCGTATTTTGTGTATATTCGTGTCGACGGGAATTTCAAATTCGTGTTTTGAAACACCCATTTCAACGTAATATAATTATTAATGGGGTTACATTAGATTAATGATAATTAACATGGATTTTAAAGAAAATCGGGCATGACCCGTTCGCACGGAGTCAATATCCCTGTTTGATTATAAACCATCATTTTGGAAGATAAAGTAATTTCACAAGATACTTTTACTAGATTACAATTTCTGACATCAATCCGAAAGACATTACATGTCTTTATCCATACATATTAAACATAATGGTCGACAACTACCCAATTACCTCCCAATTATATAAGCATAGTCTTACCAAAGTTAAGGCTTAAGATACAGTCCATTTAAACTCTAGGACCAAAGCCGACAATCACCTTGCCTTTACTTAACGCCACCTGAGGTATATAAAAGTGAGGGGTTAGCAAATAAAATTTTCTAAGTGAGTTACTAGATCGATATGGAGTGCACAACATACAACATGTATTAATGTTAAAATGATTATAAAATGACAAGTGCAATATCTTTTAATAAAAATGGTGTGGGCATAGCCCATTAATTTGCATAGGTTGCGGTGCATGACCCGCTAACCCGCTGTTGCCAACAGCTATGGATCAATGTCCAGCTGCGCCACTACAACCTGCGTCCGAAGTCCGGCCACCTACCCACGAGCTCATGTGGTGTAGGAGTTTATACGCACAAACACAAAGTAAGACGCTTGATAATAATAATGATAACCTGGATATCCGGTGAGACAAAAGATAAATGAGCATAGCTCACAAAGGGGTTAATCAAGAGTAACCGTATGAACATGAATTGAATAATCATCATGTGTAGCATAAAAGCCATGATATGTATGAATAAGGAATCAAAGCATAATCAAGATGCTGACGTGTATAATGAGGTATCAAATAAGGTATGCTGGCCATAGGCCATGATCAAGTAATGAACCGCCAATAAGGTAGTATAATAAAATCAGTGCAATGCATCATATAAGAGGATGATGCCAAATAGATATGCACAATGTCATTAATAAAATAAACATGTAATTATGTATGCAACACACACATCAATGCTAGAACTCACAGTACAGTAGGCTATAATAGCCCTGAAGGCTCCATACGGCCAATAAAGCCACTTAATGTCCCGAACCGATAGCCGGCACTTCTTACAGCTCCAAACCTATTAAATAATGATATTCAAAGTATTCATTATTTTATAATAGTATATCATAAGGTTTGGAAGTCATTTGAAGTGTTTAAGCGTTTTCGGTTTAAGTTTCCGAATTTATCGACCTCGATACGCCTCTTATTAAGTTCTATAAACTTTTGGGCATTATTTGATGATAATTTATGTGTTATATAACTATGGAATGATCCCATGATGTTATAGTATCATTATGGGACTTAAAACAAGTGTTTTGGGTGAACAGGGCTCGACTCGCACTAGTTTCGTATTTTAGTCATAACTTTTTCATACGAACTCGGATTTAAGTGATTCAAGAGCCCAGACGAAGAGGACACATAGGGCTACAACTTTTATCTTTTGAAAATGGCCCATCAGATGAGAAACTCGACGAGTATATGTGGAACTCAGCGAGTTCCCTTACTCTGCAGTCCAGAATTGTCCATTTTCATCCTCTGCTCGTAAACTTACCCATCCAACTCGACTTTTAGCCTTTCTAAACACTTAAGAACTCACTTCTATGCCATGTATGATAAATATAAACATATACTAACTCATTTTGACATAACCACATGATTGTATCATTCAATTTCATCATTAGTTCCATCATTTAATCTCCTACTTCCAAACAAAACTTATTTTCATGGTTTTCATGTTTTCTTGATGTATTCTGCTTGGAAGTTTCAAAATTCATTTGGTGTTCTTACAAATTGTAATTAAATTCCAGAAAGTTTTCATTCTCCTTTTTGCTTTCTTTTCCACCATCCCTTCCAAGGTTTATGGAGAAGAAGGAGAAACACACACACATACATAAAACTTAGAAGCTCACCTTGAATCTACCAATTTGGTTGATGAACCTCTGGAAATCTTTTGCACCAACAAAACCCAGCCCTAAGAAGCTCTTCTCCTTTTGTGTGTGCAGAGAATTTTAAGGCAAGAAAATGAGAAGAAGGGGTTGTCGATTGGGGTCTTTACTCACCCCTCAATTGGCCAAAATATTGCACTAAACCCCCTACACATTCACTTATTTAAGTTCAGCCATCAGGATCATTTTAGCTAATATATCAACATATATATGCTTAAAATACTTGCACCTTTAGCATTAGGAATTTGTACATAAATATAGGGGTTGAGATTTACAAGTGTTTATAGCATGTGATACAAAGGAGTATAGCTTGTGGCTAGCTTCTACAATAATCAAAACTTAATAAATTCAAATTGTAATTCCTTAGGAATTTTAATAAATTTAATTGGCACCTTTATTATGAGGATATTATAGTAAGGTATGAGTTAACCGAACTCAATAAATATATAAGTCCAGTTTACCTTTTTATAAGTTTTTAATTTATATTTCTTAAAAGATAAAAATTTCAATCTTCACATAATGTTTAACATACATAAATTACTCAATTCATTAGTTAAGTGTATAATTAGTACTTTAATTATTATATCCAATTTGAGGATGCTACAACTCCTCTCCCCTTGAAAATGATTCCGCCCACGGAATCAATCCAAGATTTCCAAGAGGCTTTTTAATAATTATTTAGTACGCCTGTTATGAGCAATTATAAATAGGTTATGTCCAGTTAGTACAGTCGGATTGCCTGACCCAGACATATAAATAGTAACATTGTTATATAAGTATCGGGTTTAATAACTCATGTATAGCATATTAGTGACATAGTCACTATCGCTATTTCGATAACAATCTTTTGTTTTAAATTTGTTTTGAAGGTTCACTTCTTACATACTTACTCATTAGTTCATTGTAGGGTTCTTAGTCCTGTTAGATATATATTTTCTCGCTGATTATAATATCCCTTCAGTTGGGAAGCAATCAGACGAGATACTCCTGTTCTGGAATTACCTTGTAGTGACCTTCATAATGAGCCACGCTTTACATATTCCATTTTCATTGAAACTTTTATCATCATGGGTTTATTATATGCTCAAGTATACAGTACTTTTTAGTTCTAATGTAATCAACTATTTGGTTAACTTATATAAATAGGTTCAACTTATTATTAACGATAATATTATCGTTATTTAGTTAGTATTTAATTATCAGTTTTTAATTCCGAGACATCACGTTTCATCCATAACCACCAGTACATGGCTTAATATCACGATACCTTTTAGTATTTTTCACATGATAACTATACTTGATATTACAAGTTTCTTTCAGTAGTATATTACGGAACCGTCAGGCTTAAGAGCCTATATGTGATCCTTTAAAAAAATTTCAATTCTTGATAATTACCCAGAAGAAGATTAGCTCAACTAACGGGACACTCAAATTTAAGTGCAAATTAGATCTTTCAGCCAGTCTCCGGAATTTCTCATTTCAGTTGTATTAACAGCAACTATCATAAACAAATAGCCGCCATTTTTAATGGGATATGAAGGTATTCCCTCCTCGGAGATGATATGACCAAAATTGGACCTATTTAATTTAATTTCAACTTTTAGCAGGTTGATTATATTTAAAATATATCTGACATTAATTTTAGTAATTATGCCAAGTTATAAATAAGTATGTATATACATGTTTGCATTTAAGTTTATAAAGTTTAATTTTGAAGTTTATGTCTAGAATTCGCATTTAGAGAGTTTTACATAAACTTCTCTTGCGAAGTATTTTCAACATCACACAATGATGAATATTATATTCAAATTCTATTCCTGAATAAATTAGGATATTATCGATAAACGATAACTGATTATCCAACATATGTCAGCATATTAGGATTATTAGATCCATAAATGCAACTAATGCATTCGTGAGTTCAAACGGCATCACCACAAGTATAATGACCACATCAAGTATGAAATGAGGTCTTTGGTACACCTACTCATGGATCCTTTAGTTGATAATATTCAATTCGCAGATCAATGCTTGAGAAATATGAAGTATCTTACCCTTGATCAACTGGTCATTACTATAAGGCAGCGAATATTTACTTTGGACTGTTATCATGTTCAGCTCACAGTAATTTATGCACTTTACAGGTGAAGTCCTTCTTTTTATCAATTAAAACTAGAGTACCCAAAACGGGGAACTCGGTAAATGAATCCATCATCCCACAGTCTATAACCAACTGTACGATACATAATTTGGGATTCATCTTTTGAAATTCATTAAATTATTAATAAGTAATAACTTCTTATATAAACCTTAAATACTTCAGCTATATCAAATGTTATCAAAATCAGTAAAACTTTACTTGAGTCCTAATTTGGACTATTAATAGAGTCATTATAATTTAATTTGAGGGTTCAAGGTCTCCCATACTTCTCATATGTGTATGTAACTTCAATATCAATATAATTGTATCATTTATGAATCATTTGGATTTCGAGATATCTCATTACTTACATAATTAGCATAAGATTATAATTTCATAACTTTTTCCAACAAGGGACTTCCCTTATAATATCATAATCATGTATGTGCATTTTACTCTTTTTTTTATGTTTCTTTTTCACATTCTTCCATGTATATCGACCTTTAGGTCTTACAACCTATTTTGGTCTTTGTTAAAGATGCATGTATACATATACATATTTTGGAATCCATCATTTACTTCAATATATTATCCTTCTAACTGTTAGGCACTTAGTCACCTTTGATAGAAGAAGGACTTACTTGTGTTTAATATTATTATTTCATTTATTGAATTCATAGTTGTTATTACCAACCATTTTCTTATAAATTTTAAGAAAAACTACGGGGAGAACACTTCACCCATCGCCTATTTCCCAAAGAAGGTTATAATTGTAGAGTATTACAACGATAGTTGCTACATAGTAGCATTAATTAGCCCTTCATCGTGAGTTACAAACTTAGATTATTATTGCTATTATAGTTATAGGGTCATTGGAAAATAAATCCAAATTTAGTTGGAGGTATATATATTATAATTACTTAGGGTCCAACATAATCATGGATGGATTCATTTATCATCATACAATTCCATCGAGGAATTATAAAGATATATTGCTAATTAATAGCATTCCTTAAGGTTTCAAAACACACCATTATTATCGGTGCTTATTACCTTTAATATATAAGGTATTCGAATTCCTCACTTGAGAATTTATATCACGAGGCATTAGTAATACCTCCATTAGGCACTCTTCACTGTATGCCTCTTTTCATAACTAGAATCAATTCCCATATTGGGAGTTAGTTCAATATGTTCAGTCATTAAGTTGTATGACATTAAGCGTATATACACGCATTATGTACAAAGTTGATATCATTATTATCCTAAGCCCGTACCCGTCCTAGGCCATATCATAACTTATCCTATGTTATAATAGTGTTGCCTAGGCGGCCAATACAAGCATCTGAAACCGAGCTCATAGTAGAGTATCGTCGACTATACTCATGCAATGAACATCGGCTTTGATACCAAATTGAAACACCCATTTCAACGTAATATAATCATTAATGGGGTTACATTAGATTAATGATAATTAACATGGATTTTAAAGAAAATCGGGCATGACCCGTTCACACGGAGTCAATATCTCTGTTTGATTATAAACCATCATTTTGGAAGATAAGTAATTTCACAAGATACTTTTACTAGATTACAATTTCTAACATCAATCCGAAAGACATTACATGTCTTTATCCATACACATTAAACATAATGGTAGACAACTACCCAATTACCTCCCAATTATATAAGCATAGCCTTACCAAAGTTAAGGCTTCAGATACAGTCCATTTAAACTCTAGGACCAAAGCCGACAATCACCTTGCCTTTACTTAACGCCACCTGAGGTATATAAAAGTGAGGGGTTAGCAAATAAAATATGCTAAGTGAGTTACTAGATCGATATGGAGTGCACAACATACAACATGTATTAATGTTAAAATGATTATAAAATGACAAGTGCAATATCTTTTAATAAAAATGGTGTGGGCATAGCCCATTAATTTGCATAGGTTGCGGTGCATGACCCGCTAACCCGCCGTTGCCAACTGCTATGGATCAATGTCCAGCTGCACAACTCCAACCGGCGCCCGAAGTCCGGCCACCTACCCACGAGCTCATGTGGTGTAGGAGTTTATACGCACAAACACAAAGTAAGGCACTTGATAATAATAATGATAACCTGGATATCCGGTGAGGCCAAAGATAAATGAGCATAGCTCACAAAGGGGTTAATCAAGAGTAACCATATGAACATGAATTGAATAATCATCATGTGTAGCATAAAAGCCATGATATGTATGAAGAAGGAATCAAAGCTTAATCAAGATGCTGACGTGTATAATGGGGTATCAAATAAGGTATGTGTTAGGTTATGTTTTAATTGATGGAAACAAAGTCTAGGGGTTATTTTGTATTTCTTTGATAGTTGTCAAATATGTATATATATAGTATCTTTGACTTTCAATAGTGATAGATCTGACAGTTACATTTTGTACGCATTAATTTCTGAGAAAGGCCAACAGTACTCGAAGATTCTCTTTCATCATTTTGTAATCATCTGTTCATCAATAGAATCATCGGTCAGTTTTAATTCCATTTATTTTTCTTGATAATTTGATATTATTGATTGATTGATAAGAAACTATAATTCACAATTGGTATTAGAGCTTTAGGGGTTTCGAAACTACTCACTGTTCTTGAGATATATTTTTTTTCAAAAAACCCTAAAATCACAAAGGGTTTTTAATCTGTTGATCATTACCAGTGAATATTGGATCGAAGGTAAAGGTTTGATAGACGAATCAATTGAGTATAAACTTGAATTGATTCACAAAACACAGAAAAAGATCTAGGCAATTTTGTTAAATTTTGAAAAATATAAAAACGAGTACTGTTCCATTGAATAAGTCAAACCTAGATCTATTTTTGCATAAAGGTGTTTCACAAAAAGTGTTTGTATTCAAAATCCTCACCTTCGATTGCAATTTGAGTGAAAATGGGAAAAATTTTGGATTTAATTTGACTTTCAGACTTGAAAAATCAGAAAATATTAAGAAACTCGAAATACACATATCCTGTGTGTTATTCGAGTTGAATATTTCTGTTATTCGAGTTGAATACCTGTGCAATTCGAGTTGACAAAAGTGTCAAATCGAGTTGACAATCACTGTCAATCGAGTTGACAACCACAATCAATCAAGTTAGTTATCAAGTTGATCGAGTTTATTAGAAGTGAAATTTATTCAAGTTTCAAAGCAAATTCGAGTTTCATTTAAAACAAATTCGAGTTTCATTTCAAACAAATTCGAGTTTCATTTAAAGCAAATTTGAGTTTCATTTTAAAACAAACTTGAGTTTCATTTCAAAGTCATTCGAGTTTCTTTCAAACTCACTCGAGTTTCATATCAAACTCAATCGAGTTCCACACAAGACTCAATCGAGTTTTGCATAAGACTCAATCGAGTTTCACATTAAACTCATTCGAGATTCACTCTAAATTCATTCGAGTTTCACTCTAAACTCATTCGAGTTTCATATTACACCCATTCGAGTTTCACTCAAAACTCATTCGAGTTTTATACTTTGACCATTCGAGTTTCACACACATATTAATCGAGATTGTTGCAATAAATCAACATCAAGTCTATTCAGTGTCTGAGTCAAGTTGATTATTGCTACTAACAAGTTACTGTGTTGTAGATTTCAGTACTAATCTGTGTTTCCAAGTTTGATCAAAATTTTCAATCTCAATCGGAGTTCATCAGATCTTGGACAGTTTCCCATATATCAATCAATATGTCTAAAGACGCTCTGGCAATGGGATCAGAAACCAAACCCCCAATTCTATACGGGGGTGAATATGTTCAATGGAGGGAGAGGTTTCTTGAATTTATTAGTTTTCATGATCTATCGGAAGAGATGCTGAAATCCTTAACAGAAGGACCAACCACTTTTATGGAAACAATCCCAGGAGTACCAACTGGTAATCCCCCAATTCCACCAAGGACAGTAGAGGTCACAAACCTGACTGAGCCCCAAAAGAAGAGAAAATTAGTGGATAAAACTGTCAGAAAGTTACTGTTGATATCCATCCCCAATGATATTTACACATGCCTCACAAACACAAAAACTGCTAAGTCAATTTGGGATGAAGTGTGTAAAATCATGAGGGGATCTGACAGAGCTGCCACAAACAGGGCTAGAAACAGCCTAATGACGTTTGAGAATTTCAGAGCCCGTGAAGGTGAACTACTGGAAAACAGTTACCTAAGGTTTGTGAATTTGGTAAGTGAAATGAAACAAAACGGAGTGACAAAGTCCAACCTGGACATAAATGTCAAATTTCTAAATGTTCTGAATCCTGAATGGGAAAAATATGCTATGATTATCCAACAAACAAAGGATAAATGGATTTTCATATGATATTTGAAAACCTCAACAACTATCAAGAGGTTGTGTTGAGGAAAATATCAGGAAAGAAGAAAGCTAAGAAAGAAACTGCTGATCCATTGGCTTTACTGGCAGAGAAAAAGTACAAATACAAGCTGAAAAAGGAGAAAAGAGCCGTAGTCAGCAGTACATCTTCCGAATCAGAATCCTCAGATTCATCTGCTGATTCAGAGATAGAAGAGATGAAAAAGCATATGGCACTTCTTACAAAAGCATTTCAAAAGAAATTCTACAGAAAGCCAACCAACAATAAGATGCGCTATAAAACAGGCTCGAGGAAAATTGAAAAGAATGACAAATATGAGAAATCTGGAGAAAGCAGTGCACGAAAAACTGACAAATATGAAAAGCCAGACAAGTCAGCAAAGAAAGAGTCAGAACAGAAATGTTACAACTGTGGAAAACCAGGTCATTATACCCGAGAATGTAGATCCCCAGTAGTCAAAAACTCAGACTAATATACAAGAAAGGCTGTCTTAGCCAAAGAAAAAGAGTCTGGCAAAGCTCTTATGGCGGAGGATGACCACTGGTTGCAGTTATCTGAAGATGATGATATTCTGGATGAAGATGCTCATATTTGCCTCAAATCAGAAATTTTCAATGAGTCAGAATTGAGTGAATCAGCATTGATAGCTGAAGATGAAGTATGGGTTGGATTAACTGATGAAGAGGATGCTGAAAGACAAGAATCTGAGGAGGAAGAGACAGAAGAAGTTGCATTAATGGCAACTGGCAAAAACGAAGCTGAAAATGATGAAGATTCAGAGTCTGAAAATCAGATGGTTCAGATAAGCCGGAGGTACATTCTAATTTTGACTATGATATTGATGAATCATGTATATTAGAAGAAAAACTAACTCATATGGCCTTTATGCTTAAAAAGTTTGAAAAATCTTTAAAGGCAGAAAAGAAAAATGCTCATTCTTTGGAAAACAAACTTCGTAATGAACATAACTTAGTTTTAGACTTTTCCAAAGATAAAGCATTAGCCTTACGAGCAGTTTCAGACTTACAAGATAAGGAAAGAGAACTTCAAAGCAATATACTCAATCTTAATCACAATATATCTGATTTACAAGAAAGACTGCGAATAGCAGAAATAGAAGCTTCAAACTTTTCTGTAAAATATCATGCTAATTTTGAAGAACGAACTAAACTTTATGAGAAAATAAAGAAGATGGAAGATGAATTTATTAAAAGAGGGCAAACAGATCAAACAATTTATTTAAATCAACCAAAAGACACAGAATTTTATAATTCTAAATCTGGATTGGTTGGGAAAATCCAAAGTATCCGACAAAAGCAATATCTAGTTCACCAACATTATATGATGTCAGATACATGAACTTAGGATTAAAAATGGCATTTATGAAAGCCTCTGAAGAAGTAGAATCTAGTGAATAAATAAAAAGATTACGATCAGACAAAATGCAAAATTCTGGTGATTATACCAGAATAAATGAAACAAGTAATATTCATGATACTAAAGAAGAGTACATTCAAACATATTCTGAAAAGGATTTGTCTGAATTACCTACTCAAACTCAAAAAGTATATCTGCCATATTCAATTTTAGAAAAGATAAATTCTGATCTAGAATTGAAAGTTAAAAATTTTGAGACAGAGAATGGAACTCTCAAGGCTGAACTAAGAACAATGGAACAACTGTTGCAAGATCAGCCTAAAAACATAAAGTTGTCTGATCCACAATCCTCTACTTCTCTAGATTCTATAAATTCAGAAAAGGAATTTGATCTATACATGCACTCTGATTTTAATTCATTAGAGCAAATGTTTGGTAAAATTGATGAATTTGTCAAACCTTTGCATAACAAACAATCAAATGATAATAAAGAACCTGTTAGAATTCTGCAAAGAATGTCTACAGATTCTTTAATATCATCTAAAAATTCACCATTATTACAACAAAAGAAGGAGAAAACAAAAGTTATTGTTAATACTCCTAACTTTGAAAAGGGTGAATCATCTTCATCAGCGGACTCAATTGCACTTAAAGTCCAATCTTCAAAAGGTATGAGAAATTTACAGAAGAAACGAGTATCTAAATCTACTAATTCTCATACTTCTTTTTATGTCAGATATCATTGTGAACGGTTCGAGAAAACAAGTTTGGCGAAAGAAGAAAAGAGAACAGAAAAACAAGAGTATAAAACAAGAGTGGCGCGTGAATGACAAAATTGTTACAGATAGAAATAGCAAAATTGAACATTCTGTCTGTAATAATAAACTTGGAAATAATTCTTGTATAAAGTTTTCAAGAACGGACTTAATTGCTTTGAATTCTTGTGCTTGTAAGCCTTCAATTGTTAAATCTAATAAGCTCGTCTGGCAACCGAAGAAAAAGGACCCATTTTATGAACAGAAAAAGGTTCCACAGAAAAATATTTCAAAAACAATTCCACCGCGAATTGTACAAAAATGGATACCTAAAAGAACAGTTCAAAAGTGGGTACCTAAAATAACTTCAAATGATAAGCTAAACGTCATATCTGTTAGAAAAACAAATAATACTGTGCATGAATTACCTAAAACAAAAGTACCCAACTACAAGTGGGTACCTCATGTGCTACTTCGTCTTATAGGTAAACCATGTTTGGTATCTTGACTCCGGATGTTCCAAGCATATGACCGGACAACGAGACACACTCACGGACTTTGTAGAAAAATTCTGTGGGACGGTCAGATTTGGAAATGATCAGTTTTGTCCGATCAAAGGATACGGAAGTCTCAAATACGACAAAATTACCATCCAAAAAGTTTTCTATGTTGATGGTCTTGGACACAATTTGTTTAGTATTGGACAGTTGTGTGATAAAGGTTTAGAAGTCAATTTCAAAGCCAATCGGTGCAGCATCAGACCCGGAGAAGGAAAGGAAATTTTGGCAGGAAACAGGAAAACAAATTTGTACTCCATTGATTTAGCTTCGATTAATCTGAAGAAAGATGTCTGCTTAATGTCAAAAGCTACATCTAAAACAGCATGGCTGTGGCATCGTCGCCTTTCACATCTGAACTTCAATGAGTTAACCAACCTAGCAAAAGGAGGGTTAGTTAAAGGGCTACCGACTCTCAAATTCCAAAAAGAGCAGTTGTGTGCCGCATGTGAAAAAGGAAAAATGACAAGAGCTACACACAAATCCAAAACAGAACACTCATCCACGAGAGCGCTGGAATTACTGCATATGGATTTGTGTGGACCAATGAGAGTACAAAGCATTAATAAGAAACGATATGTATTGGTGATAGTTGATGACTATTCACGATACACATGGGTTTTCTTCCTGAGGTCCAAATCAGATGCAACCGAAACGATCATAGACTTCATCCGGAAAATACAAGTGAAGTTGCAACTCACAATTCAAACAATCCGCTCAGATAACGGAACAGAATTCAAGAACAAATCACTTGACTCATTCTTAAATTCAATAGGAATTACACATCAGTTTTCAGCTGCTCGAACTCCACAACAAAACGGTGTCGTTGAAAGAAGAAATCGGACACTAGTGGAATCAGCTAGGACGATGTTGGCATATTCAAATTTACCGTTATTCTTGTGGGCAGAAGCAGTTGCAACAGCTTGTTTCAAACAGAATCGTTCAATCATAAATAAGAGATTCGGAAAGGCTCCTTATGAATTGATTAATAAACGAATACCTAATATTAAATTTTTTCATGTCTTTGGTTGCAGATGCTTTATTCTAAAGAACAAAGATAATCTTGGAAAGTTTAATCAAAAAGCAGATGAAGGAATATTCATCGGATATTCAAAGGAGTCGGTTGCCTTCCGAGTGTACAACAAGAGAACCAAGACAGTCCACGAGAGCGTGAATGTCAATATTGATGAAGGAGTGGTAATGGCTTCTGAACACACCAGTTCAGGACCCGAACCTAAGACGCAGACTTCATTGGAGTCATCTGAACAAAATGCAGAACACTCAGAATTACATAAGTTGTTTGAGAATTTTTATGAAGACTATTTTGAAAAGCCCAAAACTAATGTTCTAAATTTGGTGCCTGACAGGATTACTGAAGATCCAGTTGTAGTCTCTGATCTTTCTCAACAACAAGTTTCAGAAGAAACTGGAGAAGCCTCAACAGCAAATGTGCAGTCGACTACTGAGATTGTACAACCCATTGAACCTCCATATTCTTCTGAAACCCCCATTACTTCTGAACATTCAGAAGCTCCTACCACAGATGTCCCACCTACAACATCTGAAGTAACTCCCCAACCATATCTAGATCGCAATCCCAATCAAGACCAAATAGAACCGTTTCCACATACTTTTAAGTGGACAAGAAATCACCCAATAGAAAACATTATTGGTGATCCATCCGCGTCAGTCCAAACCAGAAGGGCAACCATAAATGAATGTTTATTTTCAAATTTTTTAAGTAAAATAGAGCCCAAGAATGTAAAAGAAGCACTTCTGGACGCTGATTGGATTGTGGCGATGCAAGAAGAACTGAACCAGTTCGAATGGTTAAAGGTCTTGAGACTTGTTGAGCGCCCAAAAGACAAATCCATTATAGGCACGAAATGGATCTTTAAAAACAAGAAAGATGAACATGGCGTAATCATTCTAAATAAAGCTCGTCTCGTTGCCAAAGGATACAGCCAACAAGAAGGGATTGACTACGATGAAACGTTTGCACCAGTTGCAAGAATTGAAGCCATTAGAATGTTTTTAGCTTTTGCCGCTCATAAAAACTTTACAGTATATCAAATGGATGTTAAAACTGCGTTTTTAAACGGGGAACTAACAGATGAAGTATATACATATCAGCCCGAAGGTTTTACTGATCCTTCAAGACCTGATCATGTATATATTTTAGATAATTCACTGTATGGCCTTAAACAAGCACCGCGTGCTTGGTATGATGCATTTTCAACATATCTGTTGAAATGTGGATTTACAAAAGGTGCAGTTGACACAACCCTGTTTATAAAACGTCAGGGGTCGGATATCATAGTTATACAAATATATGTAGACGACATAATATTTGGGTCTACAAATCCATAATTTTGTAAGAAATTCGTATTTTTAATGTCCCAAAAATTCGAAATGAGCATGATGGGGGAAATAAATTTTTTCTTAGGATTACAAGTAAAACAATTAGCTGATGGTATTTTTATCAATCAGTCAAAATATATACAAGACATGTTAAAGAAATTTAACATGGTCAACAGTACTCCTATGAAAACTCCCATGGCTCCGGATTCAAAGTCAAAACTCGATGCGGACATCTCAGGGAAACCTGTAGATGTGACTCATTATCGAGGTATAATTGGGTCATTAATGTACTTAACAGCTAGTAGACCAGATATTATGTTTGCTACATGTGTCTGTGCAAGATATCAGGCAATCCTAAAGAATCACACTTAACAACTGCGAAACGAATTTTAAGATATCTCAAAGGAACTCCAAATCTTGGTTTGTGGTATCCTAGAGAATCTTCATTTAATCTGACTGCTTTTTCTGACGCTGATCACGCAGGTGATAAGATGGACAGAAAGAGTACGTCTGGAGCAGTACAGTTCTTAGGTGACAAACCCGTATGTTGGTCATCCAAGAAACAACATTGCGTCTCATTGTCTACAGCTGAAGCAGAGTACGTTGCCGTATCTTACTGCTGTTCTCAGGTGTTGTGGATGAAGAGCTAACTGCGCGATTACGGGTTTACACCAAAGAAAATACCAATATATTGTGATTCTCAGAGCGCAATAGCTATTGCATCAAATCCGGTGCAACATTCAAAAACAAAACACATTGACATTCGGTATCATTTTATAAAAGATCATGTAGAAAATGGAAATATAGAATTATATTTTGTACCTACTGAATATCAACTAGCTGATTTGTTTACCAAAGCGTTAGATGAAAAGCGGTTTAATTTTTTGGTATACAAATTAGGTATGTTGAATCGTTAAGATTTAATAATTCAGTAGTTTCAATATATAATTTTAAAATTTTCATTTTTTATTGATTTTTATCTGATGTTAAATTCATGAATCATAAAAAGTTTATATTCTTTGGAATTTAACAAGATCTGGATTGTCATGTGCAGGGGGAGCAGAAAAGAAATTTATCTGATTTTGAGTAAATCTGATAAAAATTATCTGTTATTTTGTAGGGGGAGCAGAGCTGAGAAAATGAATATACATTTGAGGGGGAGCAGCTTTCAGAAATTAAAGGGGGAGCAATTGAGAATTTTAAAATATTTTTTTTTCTATCTTTCTCAAATTGAGTTAATTTTTGTTTGTGTGTAATTGTTTTGTTTTTTTCAATTTTTTTTTGTTTGTTTAAATTGATTTTTGTTGTTTTGTTTTTTTTTTTTTTGTTTCTTTGAAAATCAATTTTTTCTTGATTTTTTTATTTTTCTTTTTCACAATATTAAATAAATGTGGGTTAATTCGATTTGGGCCGGGTTTTTTTTTTAAATAAAATATGGGCCGGTTCATAATCACTGTAAATTTGAATTTTCAAATTCAAATTCATTTTTTCGAATATTGCCTATTCATCATCTTCCCCAAATACATTTCTTCACTCTTAGGAAACCGAAAACCCATCCATATCTTTGAAAGTTTCAAGAGAATATTTCAATCCATTGTGAGTAAAACCATGTGTTTCTTTCATTTTTATATTCTGTCATTCGAAATAAAAACATGTATCTGTGAATATTCATGTTGTTCGTAGTTTGAGTTTTTTTCTATGTTCATGGTGTTTCTCTGTAAGGGTTCATAAATATGAAATTAAATGTGTGGTCTGATTTGGTTTATCAATGTGAACATGAATATGAAATTTCATGATTCAAAACAAACCACACGAACAAGAAATTTGATTTTCAGTGTCAAACATTATCGTGTTCTTCCTGTTACTGAAAGTGGATTTTTAACAACTTAAATGTTGTTTTTGTTCAAAGTTCAGTAAATCAAATGTTTAAAATGTATTTTCGAGGGGGATACAAGTGTTCAATCACTGAAAAACAACAAGGAATAAATTTTTGATTTTTCAGTGTATAAAAGGCTTGAAATAAATACATACAGAACTTCTCGAATAAAGGCTTTAGTCGAGAACGCCTAAGACCCATTCGAGTTGCATCAAGTGTTATTCGAGAAAGTTCAAGAGACATTCGAGTCGATGTCAATAAGACTCGAGAAAACCCAAGAGTTAATCGAGTTGATTGAAATGATAATCGAGAAAATCTCTGTGTCATTCGAGTTGACTAAGGGTTAATTCGAGAAACTCATGTGTGTCATGCGAGTTGACTGAATGCAGGACTTAGAAAATTTTCAGAAATTAAATCTCGATTGATTCATTGTCCAAAAACACTTACAGTTTATTCGAGTTGGGGCAATGTAGTTATCGAGAAAATGTCTTTTTCATACGAGTTGAGTGTTAGACATAAAAGAGAGTCCATGTTTATTCGAGTTTAATACTTGTTCCATTCGAATTTAACAAGTATGTCATTCGAGTTGGTCATAAGTTGATTCGAGAAAATGCCTTATTCATTCGAGTTGGACAACTAGAACAACGAGAACACTCAAGACTTATTCGAGAATTATCATGTTTTATTCGAGTTGCATATAGGCTTATTCAAGTTTATTCATAGACAGTCAAGTTGTTTCATGTGTCATCCGAGATTAATCAAGAGTCATTCGAGAAAGTTGTAATTTCACTCGAGTTTTAAAAGAAAATTTTTTCCTAAGTGTGGAATTTTTAATGTTTTAAGAAAAATGTCACATTTTTTTAAGAAATTGTTCTAAATTTGTGTTTTTCTAACATTGGTCTCTAAATGATTGACTCTAGAGTCCTTTCAATAATAGTTTATTATTGTCTGGAATCCCGATGCATTAAACAGAAAATCACAATTTTTTTACAATTTCTGATAAAATGTTACAATTTTTCTACATTTTAAGAATTGTCATTTGTGTACATGGTCTGACAAACATGATTTTTTATTTGGTTTACAGGTGTTCAAATGACATCTCCAGTGCAGTCTCAAAATTCCAATTCATCTGACTCCCATTCATCATCCAATCATACCCTTGTTTCTACACCTGTTCGTTCTACTTCAGTTGCTCGTCCCTCACAGTCAAATATTATCCCAGATAACCAATTAGTTAAACCTAAACATTGCCTACCTTTTCGAGATAATAACCATCGCCTGGATACCAAGGTTATGAAAGTTAGTCACCCTATCATTGTTGACATTCTCAAAGGCCATCCGTTAGGTTATCTGCTTCAATACAAACCTTCTATCCCACAGGTATACCTACAACAATTTTGGCACACCGTCAAATTTGTTCTTGCTGACGGCAATCACCACTTCAAAGTTACAACAGACCAATTCAAAACTAAAATCACTCTCGCCAGACTTTGTCACAATCTATTTCTTCCTAGACGTATAGACACAGTTTACTTCCCAGAGTTGGCTGATTTTGAAGATTTTGTGTCGGATGAGGAGCTGGTACATGATCTGATCTGCTTGGGCTACTCAAAGCCACTACCAAAGAGCTCCAAATTCCATAGGAATGGCTTGAATGGAGAATGGTACACGCTATTTGGAATCATCAATAGGTGTATGACGTCAAAGCACACAGGCATCGACAGATGCATCATTCATTGCCTAAGGATTTTTCATGGAATAACATTTAACAAGCATTATGATTATGCTCAGTGCATATGGGAGGACTTAAAGGAGATTGTTATAGCAAAAACTACAAATAGAGCTAGAAAATTTGTTCCGCTTCAGAGATTTATACAAATTCTTATCCAAGGAATTCTTCGCGCAAATGAAAATATTCCGAAGCGAGCCAATTCACAGCGCTGTCCAGATTATGTGATGATGAGCTTACACGAAGTGCCGGATTCTCCAAATGCGAATATTATGCCAATCTCGGAGTCATTGCTAAAATATGCGGGTCAAGAGAGTGAGCATGTGAGATTGTATAGGATAGATCATGCTCCGATAGAGACCCAAGAACCAGGATCTCTTACCCAAGGAGCTTTAGGAATAGAGGAACCTCAGCAAGGGGCTGAAGTTCAGGATGCCCAATCTGTGAGTGAGGGAGATGTTGTTGTAAGGGGAGGTGAGGAAGAGGCTGAGAGATCTGATTCCGAGAGAACTTTGTCAGATATCCAAGAAGAAGAAGGTGAAGGAGATGATAATGATGATGATGATGATGATGGTGCTGATGGGGGTGATTATCATGAGGGAGGTTGTATGATGATAGATATTGTAAGCATTGCTGAAGAGAGTGTGCGGGATACCATAAACCTAGAAAGTCGGGACATAACCACATTTGCTGTTAGCTCTCCTATGAGAGTTAGCATTGAAGAAGTCAGTATCCCACTGACGATTGCACACCCAACCATCCACTCAGTCTCCTCTCAACAGGAGATTGTTTCAATTGAGCACAGGGATGAACCTTATATTCTATCCGAGAGTCATTTGGACTCGATGGATATTGAAACAAGTACACAGCTGCCCGAGTGTACGACTTTGATTCTATCATTGAGTATAGATCCTATACAGCCTAGGACACTCGAGTCAACTTCATCCGTTGAAGTTAGTGTGGTTGAACTTCGTGTTCCCACTGGAACATCCTCAGCAACGGAAGCATTTTTTGCTCCATCGCTTGAAGAGGGTGGAAGTCCAGTCAGAGCAACAACTTTACCAACTCTGAGTACTGGCCACACAGACGTACTTTTTACAAGTTCGACTGTTGTGACAACTGGAAGTCTACGTGACCCAGTGGTGACTTTATCCCCATTCGTAACTGAATCAACATTAAATCAAGCATTGAATGAAGTTGTTGCTGGAGTAAACACGCATGTATCTGCTCAATTGGCTGAGGTAATGGCACAGATGTCAAACATCCACAAGTTCTTAAAGGGTAAGTCTGTTGCCGAGGAATCAATGAAGAAATCTGAATCCAATCAAACTATCAATGAGTTGAAAGAAGAGTTGAAAGATTTGTGTTCGAACAGTTTGATGAAATGAGAGAACGCATGATAAGTCTAGAAAGCACAGTGATAACTGCATTTGGTAATTTATCAGAAAGGGTTGCAGCAGTTGAAGAGACCTGTAAGGCTCAAGCTTCCTCATCCAAGAGGAAACATGATGAGCATGATGAGGACTCCGATGATGCTCCTCATGAGGGGGAGAAGAGGAGAAAGCTTGATGAATCTACACCTGGGGTATTGATGATACATACCCAGAAAAAGAAACTGAAGTTCAAGAGAGAGAGGCTGAGGGCTCAAAAGAATCGGCTGGTGAACAAAGAGAGCTGGGATTGATTCTTCATGAAGATGTTCCAGTTCCTTTGAACATTCAGTCTGATATTTACCATTTTGTAGAATATATTGATTCTGATGAAGATGTTCAAGATAAGAGTCATGAGTTGAGTATTCAAGGAATAGGAGAAGAGAGGGAGGAATACATTGAAGTGTCTGAAGATGATGATGTAATAGCTTTGACTGATATTGATTTTAGAGCTGAAAGGATTGAAGAAGAGGAAGGTTTAGTTGAGGAGATTCTGAAAGATACTGAATCGACACCAACGGTTGAAAAGCCTGAGGTGGTTATTCAAGTTAAGGAGGAATTGAAGAGTTTCCAGTCGAAAACTTGGTTGCACAAGAAAAGGTTGAACTGAATGAGGTTGAGGTAATGGAAAGGTTCTTCAATGAATACGTGCTTGCTGATGAGTCTCAAAAACAACATAGACTCATATTTGAAGCACAACAGGTTGTTCAGAGGGAAATTCAAGACATGCTGACACTATTGAACAAAGATGAGATCAGCAAAAAGAAAGTGAAGAAACTTGAGCTTCCTGAGAATAGATCGGCAGAGTTTATTAGAAAAAGGAACAAGATGCCCTACATCGAAGATATTCTTGAAAAACGAATATTTTGCAAGAAACAAGCACCCTGTTCTTTTCTCAAGCTATTTAGGGTTTTAAAGCCGAATATGCCGAATCTGGTCAACTATGCCAGCTTTCTGAGAAATAAAACGCAGGAAGTTGAGAAGGTCAAGAGTGAGTTTAGAATAGTCGATCTGGTGAAAATAGAAAAGGAAAGATTTGTTAAGATTTTCTATCCGAAGTTCACTGTTACTAGATCAGATGGAAACACCTATACGTTCACAGAAGCTGATATGTTCAATATGCACCTGGTCGACATTGAAGATCTTTTTGATGAGTTGTGCAGAAACAAACGAAATGAACACTGCAGATTTGCACTTAAGACACTGTTTCACTTCATGCATACCAAATTGGTATTAATGTCAGTGCAAGATCCACAGATAGGAGTTGAAAGGGGTATGAGGAAGATTAACATGACAGCTCCTCACAGAGATATCAAGTTTGCTGGAGAGTTGAAAGAATTCCAAGTGATCATGGTAAAGCATCCAGCAGTTATGTACAAAGATAGAAATAAGAAGTTAAGAGCTATGAGAAGTGTAGAGCTGAACAAATTTTCAGATGGGACTCTGAATAAAGTGTTGAGTGGTTTAAAAGGAAAGCTTGCAGCAGATAAGAAAAGAAAGACGAAGAAAGGAGCTCTATCTGTAAACGACCGAAGACTCATGGTTGAGTTTATTTCAAAGATTGAATGGAGGCTCTCGGATCGTAAAAGTGTTAGAAGATTTGAACAAAAGCTGGGCTTATCGATTTAAAGACTTTGGTCTTTCCATCAAAGGGGGAGAATGTTAGGTTATGTTTTAATTGATGGAAACAAAGTCTAGGGGTTATTTTGTATTTCTTTGATAGTTGTCAAATATGTATATATATAGTATCTTTGACTTTCAATAGTGATAGATCTGACAGTTACATTTTGTACGCATTAATTTCTGAGAAAGGGCAACAGTACTCGATGATTCTCTTTCATCATTTTGTAATCATCTGTTCATCAATAGAATCATTCGGTCAGTTTTAATTCCATTTATTATTCTTGATAATTTGATATTGTTGATTGATTGATAAGAAACTATAATTCACAGTATGCTGGCCATAGGCCATGATCAAGTAATGAACCGCCAATAAGGCAGTATAATAAAATCAGTACAATGCATCATATAAGAGGATGATGCCAAATAGATATGCACAATGTCATTAATAAAATAAACATGTAATTATGTATGCAACACACACACATCAATGCTAGAACTCACAGTACAGTAGGCTATAATAGCCCTGAAGGCTCCAAACGGCCAATAAAGCCACTTAATGCCCCGAACCGATGACCGGCACTTCTTACAGCTCCAAACCTATTAAATAATGATATTCAAAGTATTCATTATTTTATAATAGTATATCATAAGGTTTGGAAGTCATTTGAAGTGTTTAAGCGTTTTCGGTTTAAGTTTCCGAATTTATCGACCTCGATACGCCTCTTATTAAGTTCTATAAACTTTTGGGCGTTATTTGATGATAATTTATGTGTTATATAACTATGGAATGATCCCATGATGTTATAGTATCATTATGGGACTTAAAACAAGTGTTTTAGGTGAACAGGGCTCGACTCGCACTAGTTTCGTATTTTAGTCATAACGTTTTCATACGAACTCAGATTTAAGTGATTCAAGAGCCAGACGAAGAGGACACATAGGGCTACAACTTTTATCTTTTGAAAAATGGTCCATCAGATGAGGAACTCGACGAGTATATGGGGAACTCAGCGTGTTCCCTTACTCTGCAGTCCAAAATTGTCCATTTTCATCCCCTGCTCGTAATCTTACCCATCCAACTCGACTTTTAGCCTTTCAAAACACTTAAGAACTCACTTCTATGCCATGTATGATAAATATAAACATATACTAACTCATTTTGACATAACCACATGATTGTATCATTCAATTTCATCATTACTTCCATCATTTAATCACCTACTTCCAAACAAAACTTATTTTCATGGTTTTCATGTTTTCTTGATGTATTTTGCTTGGAAGTTTCAAAATTCATTTGGTGTTCTTACTAATTGTAATTAAATTCCAGAAAGTTTTCATTCTCCTTTTTGCTTTCTTTTCCACCATCCCTTCCAAGGTTTATGGAGAAGAAGGAGAAACACACACACATACATAAAACTTAGAAGCTCACCTTGAATCTACCAATTTGGTTGATGAACCTCTAGATATCTTTTGCACCAACAAAACCCAGCCCTAAGAAGCTCTTCTCCTTTTGTGTGTGCAGAGAATTTTAAGCAAGAAAATGAGAAGAAGGGGTTGTCGATTGGGGTCTTTACTCACCCCTCAATTGGCCAAAATATTGCACTAAACCCCCTACACATTCACTTATTTAAGTTCAGCCATCAGGATCATTTTAGCTAATATATCAACATATAGATGCTTAAAATACTTGCACCTTTAGCATTAGGAATTTGTACATAAGTATAGGGGTTGAGATATACAAGTGTTTAAAGCATGTGATACAAAGGAGTATAGCTTGTGGCTAGCTTCTACAATAATCAAAACTTAATAAATTCAAATTGTAATTCCTTAGGAATTTTAATAAATTTAATTGACACCTTTATTATGAGGATATTATAGTAAGGTATGAGTTAACCGAACTCAATAAATATATAAGTCCAGTTTACCTTTTTATAAGTTTATAATTTAACATTAACATATATTTCTTAAAATATAAAAATTCCAATCTTCACATAATGATTAACATACATAAATTACTCAATTCATTAGTTAAGTGTATAATTAGTACTTTAATTATTATATCAAATTTGAGGATGTTACAACTCCTCTCCCCTTGAAAAGGATTCCGCCCACGGAATCAATCCAAGATTTCCAAGAGGATTTTTAATAATTATTTAGTACGCCTGTTATGAGCAATTATAAATAGGTTATGTCTAGTTAGTACAGTCGGATTGCCCGACCCAGACATATAAATAGTAACATTGCTATATAAGTATCGGGTTTAATAACTCATTTATAGCATATTAGTGACATAGTCACTATCACTATTTCAATAACAATCTTTTATTTTAAATTTGTTTTGAAGGTTCACTTCTTACATACTTACTCATTAGTTCATTGTAGGGTTCTTAGTCCTGTTAGATATATATTTTCTCGCTGATTATAATATCCCTTTAGTTGGGAAGCAATCAGACGAGATACTCCTGTTTTGGAATTACCTTGTGGTGACCTTCATAATGAGCCACGCTTTACATATTCCATTTTCATTGAAACTTTTATCATCATGGGTTCATTATATGCTTAAGTATACAGTACTTTTTAGTTCTAATGTAATCAACTATTTGGTTAACTTATATAAATAGGTTCAACTTATTATTAACGATAATATTATCGTTATTTAGTTAGTATTTAATTATCAGTTTTTAATTCCGAGACATCACGTTTCATCCATAACCACCAGTACATGGCTTAATATCACGATACCTTTTAGTATTTTTCACATGATAACTATACTTGAAAATTGAGAGCTATTGTAATAGAATTTATTTTTTTGGCAATCACTTATATTAGATGTCTATAGGAGTCACTTTGGTTAATATTGAATGACTTATGATGCTAATTACTTATATCTAAATAAATTAATTTATTAGTTAGTTTATTTTAATTGATAATATAAAACTAATATGAGTTACCGAGTAGGTAGCAATCTTTTATTACATTTAAATTACATCTAATATTGAATCACTGATTTAACTTATTTTGTAAAAGAAGTAGCTACAAAAATCATTATTTATTTAATTTAGTAACAACATAACAAACACATGTCCCTAATCTTTACATAATATTTTAATCAAAAAATCATTTAGCCCGGTGCATCGCACGGGCCATCATGACTAGTTTTTTACTAAAATTGAGTTTTTCTTTGCTAAACTTATTATTTATTTACTAAAGTTAAACACTATTTGAAAAAATCATTAAAAATAATTGTTACCTTTGGATTTTTAATCGACTTGTCTGTTAGTTATATATTGATTTACTAAAAATGGGTATTAAATATTAGTTTAGTTAGTTTAATACTTTAATTTATTAAACTTACTAACTTAGGATTTCAATTAATATTTTAGTAAGTTCATCGTGTAGAAATAATAAGCATGTTTATACCAATTGATTAACGTTCACTACATGTCTACATCACATATAATTAAAATAAACATAACTATTAACAATGTCTATTGATTAGTATTTCAACATCACACACACACAAATATATATATATATATATATATATATATATATATATATATATATATATATATATATATATATATATATATATTTGAAAAATGATTCCGTGTGAATATAAATAAAAAAAACTTTGTAATGTAAAATTATGACATAACATCAATTATGAGTGAAAGTAGAAATAACTCGATAAATATATAAAATATTATAAAAATTAAATTAATTATTAAAAAAACTGGTTTGGTTCGGTTTTGAGAGGGAATCCGAACCCAAACCATTTACTCTAGTTTTTTTCGGTTTCAGTTTTTTTATTTTTCGGTTTTCCGGTTTTTCATTTGGTTTTTTCGATTTTTTGGGTTTCTGGTTTGGTTTTTGTTCACCCCTACTCTTTACATACATACATACATACATACATACATACATGTATATGTATATGTATATGTGTGTGTGTGTATATATATATATATATATATATATATATATATATATATATATATATATATATATATATATATATATATATATATATATAGAGAGAGAGAGAGAGAGAGAGAGAGAGTCGGGTTCAAAAAAGACCTCTCAAAATCAAGTGCACCGGAAAGTTTCAACCTTAAAATCTTTTTTTAATTTTTTTTTTCACATAACCATGTTTAATTTAATGTTATACACATGATATATGAATTTCACATAGATTCACACTTTCTGTGTCCTTAAAAATTATGTGAATGCTCAATGCATACTTATGTGAATAGTCATCCAAGTAAATGATCATTCACACCATTCACATGATCCTTTTTTTCACAAGATTTATGATATTCCTCCCTTTGAAAAAAAGTATTATAATATTGTCTTATACATGTCTATTAAAAAAAAATATATGTGAATGATCATTCACATTAGGGTACGCTGAATATGCTGGAATTTCATAGGTACGCTGATACACCTTATTATATGTATATATATATATATATATATATATATATATATATATATATGTATGTATGTATGTATGCAGGGCCGGTCCTATCATTTTTTAGGCCCGGGGCATATACTTAAAAAGAGGCCCTCTATATATATAAGCAATATTCGTATAAAAAAATTACAATTAAATAATATTGATTTTGTTGCACTATTGTCAATGTCATATCTTTAAAAACTTCACAATCTGTCATCGTGTAATGGTTTCATGGTGCTTCTCTGAATTTTTCCTCAATCCAAAAACCGCAAAAAAAAAAATTAATATTAACATCGTATGATTATAAATTGGGTAAAAAATGCATACAATATTAAATTATATACTTATTAGTAAATTGAAAAAAAAAACAATTCAAATTTTATATGATTCATAATATAAATAGTAACATATGTGTCAAAAAAAATAACATCTCAAGAAATAAATACATATCTCATTAGTATTTTTAATAATCGTATAATAAATAACATAAACCACGTGATAAACAAAAATAAAATTTCAAACTCATTGAAAAACAAAAGTATGAATATTGAATTTGATGGATTGTATATTGATATAAAGCAAATAGACGATATTTATATATGAAAATCCAAGTGATAGTGGTGAGATATAAAAAAATAAAAAAAAATGCACACAATGGGGATCGAACCCATACCATTAGAGTTCCAAGGTGAGATGACTACCAGCTGAACCAACATATTGTTTATGAATTTTTTCACGCAAAACACATATAACCTAATACTGGACTGCTGGACTATATTAACATATTAAAATTTTTTTGGGCCCCTTAGATTGATTGGGCCCTGGGCGGTGGCCCAGGTGGACCAGGCCCAGGGCCGGCCCTGTATGTATGTATGTATGTATGTATGTATGTATGTATGTGTATATATATATATATATATATATATATATATATATGTATGTATGTATGTATGTATGTATGTATGTATGTATGTATGTATGTATGTATGTATATGGGTGAGTTCAATGGAGAACCTCGATAAATCGAAGAACCTTGGAGAAGCACAATGAATCACTAGAAAATCGTAATGCATCACGTAGAAATCGATGCATCACGCGGGAATTTGATGCATCATGGGCATCACGGGGGGATTGTGATGCATGGAGGTTCTTCAAGGTTTTTCGATGCATGGAAGTTTTCCATTGAAGCCACCTTTATATATATATATATATATATATATATATATATATATATATATATATATATATATATATATATATATATATATATATATATATATATATATATATATATATATATATATATATATATATAAATACATTCATCCATCTTTCAAGTCACTCAAACCAATCTCCCAACACAAAAAAACCAAACCCATCTTTTAATATCTAAAATTTCAAAGTTTTTTTTCATTTCAATATTATGCATACATCCATATTTACAAAATGGATCCATACACATTTTCGTCATCATCGTCATTATCATCAGATTCCGATGATTCGGTTGAAGGTGAATTTCTAGTTTCGTAACTTTTACTATTAATTTCTTGTACTTTTTAATTTTTAGTTTTGTAATTTTTATTTTATTTATGTAACCTTTTTTAGTTTGTTTTTATAATGTCAAATATTTAAGTTTTAATTATTTATCATAATTGGATTTTATTTTTTAATAAAAAATTAATAAAGATAGAAATTTGAGAATAGTATATATTTTCAAAGTTTGGAAATGAAAATGATGAAAAGAGAAAAACCGATGTAACGCTGAGTTATTCAAAATGATAATTTTGTAGGGAGTATGTATACCTATCACATTAAGAAATGAAAATGTCAAATTTTATTAATTGAGATGAAAAGCCAAAAGGCATTCTATCATTCAATAAAATTCTCACTATAAAAAATAAAATATTCAAAAATTTTAGAATCATAAGACATGAAATGTCAACTTCATTAATCCAAAAGTATTTGCAGTCATCATTCAATAAAGCTCTACACTATTCAAAATAAATTATACATTTATACCCAAAACTTTTGGAATCATCAGAAAGTGATTCTCCGTCTATTTTCTTTTTTTAAATGTTTGGTTTACAGATTCTTTATGGAATTTATATTTTGTAAAAAATTCTGCATTATGCAGTATTTTCATTTATCAAAATTCCGTCAAAAAATTGCATTATCGTTTAGAAAAAATTTGATAATCTAAAAATTACAAGGTAATTGAGATATAAAAACCTAAATGGGAGTCTGAGTTTTTAAATAGCAAAGCAGGGTGGAACTTAAGAACTCCTAAGATTATAAATCTTTACTGAAATATGCAACTAAGCACAAGATTTTTAATTTAAAAAATTCACAGACCAAACGCCCCCTAAAATTATCAAATCAATCACAATTCATTATATATTTAACTTCATAAATCTTATCACGTAAAATATAATCTATATAATAAAAGAGAACACAAATTCACATTATATGGTTTAATTTGAGTCTATATACATTTTATCTAACCAATTATTTATTAAATTCACGTAATACGTGGGTTTATAAACCAGAAAAAATTACCAATCACACGCATTAACAATTTTGGCAACAAATTTCTTGTTAATGAGAATTAGTGACATTTTAATAAAATAGTGAATGGATAGTATTTAGTGGCATTCACTAATTAAGTGCCACAAGGTTAATTAATTTAAGCAAACGTATATAAATTTATGTTACTGTAGCTACTAGGGTGTAAGTGAGTCGAGCTACTTGTAAGTTACTCAAACTTGACTCGTTAAAAGCTCGATTTAAACGAGCTCGAGCTTGCATTCAAGCCCATTTAATAAGCGAGCTGAGCCTAACATTTACCTATCGAGCTCACGAACCTAAAGGAGCCTTATACAAATATTTTTTAAATTAATAAATATACATGAAATATATATTATATAAATATATAATTAAATTATATAATAATAATAAATTTATTAAATTATACATAAAACGGGCTCGAGCTTATAATTTTTTTACGAGCCGAGCTTGAGCTTTGCACATAAAGCTCGAAACGGGCTGAGCTCGAGCTCGAGTCTTATACTTTTAAACGAGTCGACCCCGAGATCACTTGTTTACCCACTAATATTTTATCACATATTTTGCTGGTAAAAACGTAATATAGCGACTCATATATACATTTAATACTAAATGACTTTAATGAATCATATCAATAGGGAACACATTTTCGTACATGTATCCATCATCATAGACAGGAGAGCATGACAAGAAGGTTTGTGCCCATCAATCTAATAAGGGTCAATTACTTCATATAGTTATAACTTTTTTTTCTTTTTTTTCTTTTGAGTAAATTACAGAAATGGTCCATGTGGTTTACATAAAACTTTGGATACGGTCCTGTAGTTTTAATTTTGCATAAACGGTCCTTATCTGCACTGTTTACTTGCAAAATTGGTCCCTCTGCTGTTAACTTTAACCATGAAATGGTTAAATCTTTTATAATGACCATTTTACCCTTTTATTTAATAACATTTTGGTCCTTCAAATTTGTTGCTCATTTTAGTTTTGGTCCCTCAAGTAAATTTTTTTTAATTAACTCTATTTTATTTATTATTATTATTATTATTATTATTATTATTATTATAACGATTATTATTATTATTATTATAACAATTATTATTATTATTATTTATTATTATTATTAAATTAAATTTTTACATATTAATTTATTTGTTTATTAATTTTTTTTATTTTAATTCATTTTTTAATTTAAATTAAAAATTATTTATTTCTTTTATTATAAACAATTGTATCAAAATAGAATCCATTTTATTTTATATTTTTTCGAATGAAAAAAATACAAACATTTTATATTGTAGTTTTCCAAACCAAAAAATTTTGAACATTAAACTTTTATTAGTTTTTTTAAACAAAAAAATGTTACAAACTATTCTTGTTATAAGTTTTTTCATTTTCTAAACGTAAAAAATATGAAAACCAATCCGTTTTTTTTGCACCAAAACTCATTCTAATTTTTTGTTTTGAGAAACGAAAAGAAATACAAACCATTCTGTTATTACTTTTTACAAACGAAAAAAACTACGTATAATTCTAATTTTCAGTTTTTCCAAACATAAAAATCATTCTATTTTTCTAGTTTTTTTTCGAATGAAACCATTCCTTTTTATTTTTTTCTCCGAACAAAAAAACTACGAACTATTTTGTTTTTAAAGTTTTTCCTAAATACGAAATAGCGTGTAGTTTTTCCTAAATACGTTTTTACGATAAGAAAAAGTTAGGACTAAACATTAATAAAAATTAGTGGTTCGAAGTTTTTTGTTTGGAAAACTAAATAATAAAAGGGTTTGTTGTTTTTCATTTAAAAAAAACTAAATAATGAAATGATTCGTATTTTTTTTATTTTTAGATTATTCTAGCCACTACGTTTTTAAATTGTTCCCGTCATAAAAAATATAAGTCATTCCATTTTTTAGTTTTTTCGAACAAAAATACAACACACTATTTCGTATTTAGGAAAAAAATTTAAAACGTAATAGTTCGTAGTTTTTTCGTTCGGAAAAAAAAGGGAATGGTTTCGTTCGAAAAACTAGAAAAATAAAATGATTTTTTTTGTTAGGAAAAACTGAAAATCAGAATTATTCGTAGTTTTTTCGTTTGAAAAAACTAATAACAGAATGGTTTGTATTTTTTTTCGTTTCCCAAAACAAAAAATCAGAAATGGTTGAATTTTTTTGTGCAAAAAAATAAAAAACGGATTGGTTTTCATATTTTTTACATTTAGAAAATGAAAAACTTAAAACAAGAATGGTTTTCAACTTTTTTTTTTCGTTTGAAAAAACTAATAAAAGTTTAAGGTTCAAAATTTTTTGGTTTGGAAAACTACAATATATAAGATATTTGTATTTTTTTTCATTCGGAAAAACAAAAAAATAAAATGGATTCTACTTTGATACAATTGTTTATAATAAAAGAAATAAATAAGTTTGTAATTTAAAAAAGTATATTAAAATAAAAAAACTTAATAAACAAATAAAGTAATATGTAAAAAGTTAAATTAATAAATAATAATAATAATAATAATAATAATAATAATAATAATAAGGGTAAATTACAATTTTTGTCCCTGTGGTTATACACAAATTATGGTTATCGTCCTTTTAATGATTAAATTACAATTACAGTACCTATAGTTGGCAATTTATAATGTCTTTAGTCCCTTTGTCCAATATTTTTTTTAAAATGACGATTTTGCCCTTTTATTATTATTTCAGTTTTGGTCCTTGATCAAATTATTTCTTTTTATTTAATTTATTAATAGCTTTTTTATTTTTTACTATTTATTTAATATATTTACTATTTGTTAAACAAAAAATATAGTTTAAAATTAACAAGATGTGTAAACTTTACATATTTATATGTATAAATTAATTTAATTTTTTAACTTTATGAAATAATTATATATTTCATTAAGTTATAATTACAACAATTATGGGTTTCCTTAAGTTATATGTATAAGGTTTATTTGACCATTAACTTTATGGTATAACTAAATTAGAATAGAAAACACGTTAAATTATATATTTGGTTAAGATAAAAACAAAATAATTAAATTAATTTGAATAAAAAATTATTAAATATATAGGTATTTATATGAATGTAACATATAATAAAGAGAATAGATAAATAATTAAATGCATAAATAGTTTCAATTTTTATAAATGAAAAGTAATATACATTTAGAAAAATAAATATATAAATAGTTCAACGTATATCTAAAATCAATGTGTATGAACGATAATAATAGTATTTATAACAATAATTAACAAAAATACAACATATTAAATTAAGTCATATACAAGTTATTTTCATTGATCACTACTTAGTCATGTAAATACTTAAATCATAACAAAATAATAATATTAATACTATTAATAATAATATCAAATAAATAAATAAATAAAACATATTGAATAACCTTTTATTTCAATTGAATTTTAATAGTAATAACTAGACAATATAATAAAAGAATAGAAAATATATTAAATAAATAGTGAAAGAATAAAAATCTATTAATAAAATGAAATAAAAGAAATAATTTGATCAAGGACCAAAACTGAAATAAAAATAAAAGGGCAAAATCGTCATTTAAAAAAAATATTGGACAAAGGGACCAAATGCATAATAAATTGCCAACTATAAGTACTGTAATTGTAATTTAATCATTAAAAGGACGATAACCATAATTTGTGTATAACCACAGGGACGAAAATTGTAATTTACCCTAATAATAATAATAATAATAATAATAATAAGTAAAATAGAGTGAGGGACCAAAACTAAAATGAACAACAAATTTGAAGGACCAACATGTTATTAAAGAAAAGGGTAAAATGGTCATTATAAAAGATTTAACCATTTCATGATTAAAGTTAACAGCAGAGAGACCAATTTTGCAAGTAAACAGTGAAGATAAGGACCGTTTATGCAAAATTGAAACTACAGGGACTGTATCCAAAGTTTTATGTAAACCACATGGACCATTTCTGTAATTTACTCTTTTTTTTTATCATTTACAAAAATATTATTTATTTTTTTATTACTAATAACATTAATTTTTTGTATTTTTCGTAACTAATAGCATCAATTTTTTATATTTTGCATTATTAATAGTATTAACTTTTGTATTTTTTAAAGCATTTATAACAACTTTTTTTTAAACTTTTTGTTGTAAATGATAAAAATATAAAAATTGCTATATTAATAATAAAAATGGGTTTATCATGAGAAAAACCAACATGTTTTAACGTTTTTTTTTTTGCATTTTCGTCCCTCTATGTTATTTCTTTTTTCATGAAAACCCAAGTTAATTTTTTTTTTTTGGTTTAGTGAAATTAACTTGTGAACTTTTATTTAAAAAAAATAACATGAAGGGACAAAACGCAAAAAAAAAAATGTGAAAACATGTTGGTTTTTCTTAATAAACCCTAAAAAATTGATAATTTTATTTTTATAAATGCTAAAAAGACAAATTTGTTGTTATTTTTACTAATTGGTCCATCTAATATGTATGCAAAATATCAATAAGGACATATATGGCCATTAATCATCATTAACAAGGAGCATGGCAAACGAGCATGTACCCATCAAATAAACATTTCAATACCAACGTACTTTCTTAAATATATCAATATGATACATAAATTTTTTCATGCACTTTAAATTTTGATTCCAATATAATACAAGTTTACATAGAGTCCAATTTTTCATACCAATAGAGTCCGTAATACCGTAATTTATAGAAATGTACAATATTGAAATAGAATATTGAAGTACATGTACCATATGTGCAAGAAAAAGAGTTTTTGTACCATATCACGTATTTTTAATTCACACGCGTTAAGCACCCGTTCGCCACTTTGTTTTCAACTCTTCTCACCTCATGACCAAGACAAGCAAAAAGTATGTTGATAGTGTACGACATTAACCTAACATTTAAACACAATTCAACAAACAAACAAAATCATAAATTAAGTCCCTTTCTAGATGTGTCGTAATCTATTTTTAACACCTAAATTTCATAGTGATTCGCTTACTTTTGGGATTCTCCAGATGAAGTCATGAGTTTAACTCACATAGGTTTCAACTCCTTAAGATTACTTGTCTTCCAAAAAAAATACAGAATCAACACCTGGAAGTACTCATTTAGCAATTCTCGATAACATGTAATTAAATGCACAATCTAGGAAGTCCTATTGGACAATCTCATCATGATCATCCTTTAAACCAAACGATATGAATTTACATTGGGTTATACATTTCAATCGAAACTCTAAACAACCCTTAATAAGATCTGTTGGTGGTTTATCATCAATATTATTTAAGTGTAATGAGATAAACTTGTTTGACCAAAATAATCTTATTACATAATGAACAAGTTGGGTTGGTGCGGAGTGAACATTTGTTTAATATTGTTTAAGATTAATTATCGGGGGTTCGGGGGCAGCGCCCCCGATAGCGGGGTTCCAGGGGCGGCAGCCCCTGGCGTGGTGGGGTCTAAGGGGCAGAGCCCCTGGCTGGGGCTGTGAAATTTTTTATTTCGACTAATGTTGCTTTAAGAAATTTGATGCGAAATTCGGATGAATCCGAAATTCGGATGATCCGAATTGGACTCGAAATTCGGTTGAATCCGAATTTCGGTTGAATTTGGCGGTTAAAATGGCGGTTGGCCATTTTGGCGGGAAATACCTGTTTTTTGGTCATTTTAGAAGGGTACAAGAAATCAGAAACATTTCCATATTCTCTGTTCGTTTTTCTCTGAGTTTTATCCGATTGGGATTTCGATTGTACCATCGAAATACTTCAATCTGAAAGTGTATCACGACTCTCATATTATCCAAGCATTTTTGCAATCCGTATTTTCTACAGATCCTAAAGTATATTAGATTTTAGAAACCCATCCAACGCCAAAGAATTGGTGGACTCCATGACATCGTATAAAGTATCGATTATCAACACCTTAGAAAAGCACACCATAACTCCCTACATAAGCACACCATGCAAAGTGCACATGGCTACTTGCACTGTTGCAAACCATGCACCTAAAATGATCACACCATGCTTAATCACCCATCTGCAATATCAGACCGATTTTCGGACTTATTTAGTGAAGAAAATTTCCAGAACTCAAGTTTGCATGATTTGGGGTAAACTTCAAACATGTTCTAAACTATTTTTTAACATATTAAAAGTACCAAATGAACATAATACCATTTTAGTTTAAACACATCATTTATCACCCCTATTTGGTCTTAACTAAAAATTACCATATTGGCTTCAAACTCAATCTCCAAATGTGAACTCCAAACTTGAAATAAATACACATCTCCAACAATAAATAACCTAATTCCAACATCTTTTCATGATGAAAATGATCATAACAAGTTTTTATACTTTGAAAATAATCTATAAATGTATCATTATTTATTGCTTATATTATCTAACACATGTTTTCAACTGACACTTGGTAACATTGTCTTAAATTGATCATTCATTTTGTTATGTCATATAAACTGTACATTTAAAATCAAGTTCTCAAATTGTACCTAAGTTTCAACCAGATTAAAGTTACAAGGAGTACTAAATTGCAAGTTAAAAGCATATACTATCTAAATCTAACAAAATTTATAATATAAGATTCAAATCTCTTGTAACATAAGTTTAGTTTTAAAATTCAGGTGTATTGAAATTATTCACACAAAAACAAGACACCAAAGTTTGGTGAATATAAGGAACACCATTTACTTCCTTAAAAACCATCAATTTTTACAAGAATTATAACTTTTTTATAGATGACACAAGTTCATGGACTTCCAGGTCTGAAACTATGTGCTTGTGATCTATTTGTGACAGACAAAGTACAGAAAGCAGAAAACGAATACCATGGAATCAGCCAAGCCACTGTTCAGCACGACGAGTATTGCCACCTACAGAATGGCGTATACTTATCTTTTCGGTTGAATACTTCTGCTGTAGCCATTCAAAAACATTCACATCGAGTTTCCCAGAGATACCGATTTCCCTTGCTTCCTTCGCGTTTGCTGCTCTCTTATAGAAGCCCAGAGTTTCTCTATTGCATTCCTTTGTTTAGATGTAAATCGGCTAACGTTGTCAAAAGCATGTTTCACTGTTATGTCTATTACTGTTTGGCACCTGAGTAGTGTAAGGTCTACCACTGCAAGATCTATCTAGACGCGGATCCGTTAACGAGTGCGGAATCCTCGTTGGCGGTCAGACGGACAACTCTCAACCAACGGAAACACGGAGACTATTAGACGCTGAACGAACGACACACGAACGATCCTACGTACTAATTCTCTCCGAAACGGGACTCACCTAGCTGATAAACTCGAGATCGCCTATTGCTTAATTCCTCACGAATTCTGCCAAAGGTCTACTAATCATTCGAGTCTATCCCTAATTATAGACCCTGATTCGAGTCTGTTGTGGGCCAACCTCGAATCTGGCCTAAGGCCCATTCGAATCTGTCCATCTGACAGATTCGAATCTAGCCCATTCGAATCTAAGGATACATTCGAATCTATCACAGATTCGAATGCCTTCCTTAACTTATTCGAATCTAGCCAAATGCACTTAAACACTTAAGTGATGAAACTTATGTTTTAACTTATGCTTGACATAATCTTTGACCTTTATGTTTGAACTTCTTGTAATATGTTACATCAAGTTCAAACACACAATCAATAACAGACAAACACATATTAAACATATATATCAAAATACTGGTTAACTCAGAATATTACCTGAATCATAATGCAAATCGATTAGACTGCTATCGTCACACAGGGTGTACCAACAGACTCCCCCTTGACGATAGCTTCTAATTATTTACATGACATTAAATTTAAGTACTAGAGCTATATATATTACTACCTGCAAATAATCCCGCATCTATACAAACTTTAACTACCTTTTGGAACTTCCTGGCTTCAGATCTCCATGGTTCAGTGAAGAAGATAGGCTGATCGTGAAGCTTCTTCAGGTCGTCCTTTGATAGGTTTATCAAATGCAGAGGATCATATACTTTCAAAATGACCTGCTCGTCTTGATCTTCCATGATAGCTTCAGCAGTGTCAATCTCTAGGTACCACCACTTCATGTTGCTCAAAACGTTCTGTGGCATTGGTTTCATAGGTACTTTCTTCAGACATTTGACTGGCTTATACACCATTCTGGCCCAAGGTCTTCCAGTATGAGGATCTATCCTTGATCCATCCTCGACCCTTTTGCCTGATCTCGGCTTAAGCCTCTCAAATTTGCCTGATCGCCCTTCTTTCCTTATAATTCTTTCAATAACGTTCGCGTAGGGATCATCTCCAATATTGATCAGCTCCTTCCAGGCTAACTCTTTAACTTCAATCTTGGGCAATGAATTAAAAGCTTTCAGTGTCCGCCTCAAGTATTGAAGGCCATCTCTTCTTTTCAAAATAAACAGCTGCAGTTCTTTGTCAAAGAACCAGCTTATAATGCCTCCTGAGAAGTTTCCAGCACCTGGAACTCTCATTTTCTTCTTCATCTTCAAACTCTCTTTCTTTTCCTCTTTCTTGAACCAAAGATTTATCAAGTCAGTCCTAGATGGCTCCTTCTCGGCCTCTTCAAGTTCTTTATCCTCGACTGAGGCTACCTTGATATAGTCAATGTCAATCACATTATGATTTTGTCCTTCATATAACTCCGTGACAGGTTGTGAATTGACAATAACCTCATTGACTTGATCGTCTTCATCATCGAACACCTCATCATCTGATTTCCAGTCGACGACGTCCTCTGGAATAAACTCTCCTTCCTCTAATTCTTCAATATCCTCTTCAAAATCAAATTCCATCAGCTCTTCTTCAATATCTTTTAGCGCATCTATCATGCCGCTATCTAAAGACTTTGAAGAACTTGCTTCTCCTCCTGTTCCTCCTGGACTAGGCTCCCCCTGAGATTGAGCAGTCTGAGCTGCAGAAAAATCTACTGGCTCATTCTGTCTTTGTGGGCTGGGATCATTGCCTTGGTTGTCTTCATCATCATCATCTCTCGGCCTCTGTGCTTCCTGATCACGGCACGATGTCTCCCCCTGAGCCTGTAAATTTTTCATTAACTGCTCAATTAGGGAGCGCATCGACCTTATCTCGGCTGACTGATCACAAACAAAGGCTTTTAGCTCTAAGTTCTCTTCCTGAACTGTGTCCACAATCTTCTTTAAGTCGGCATTATGAGTCTGAATCTCGCCGACTGCCTTTGTTAGGCCTAAGATCTGGATATTTTGGAAGTCGACTCGCGCTTTTAGCTGCTGAAACCTTTGATTGTCGGCATATGAGGATGAGGTTGATGGGATGGACTGAATTGGAGTTGGAATGATTGGTGATGGGATGTATGGTTCATCATGAGGTGGTGATGGTGGAATGGTGTTAGATTAATTATTTCGATCCTAGGAGTTATTTTGTAATATTTATTAACATTGTAATGTGTCTTGTATTTATTTCTATGTAATTTCTTTCTTATGTAATAGTGTAGGGGCCATTGTTGCCAAGTCTTGTAAGTTAATTAAATGAGCCTATAAAGGCTCCTAGGGTTGCTTTTTGACAATATACGGTTGACCTACATTTGAATCTTCTCTTGGAGCCGCCACTGTTCTTCCATATTCACCAACATTCATATTGTCTTCTTTCTTATTATAAACACATTTATTGAGCTTGTTTCTTCATGTGTTGGATGAGAAAAACGTCAAGGTGCTGAATATATACGGGATTTCATATTAACAATTGGTATCAGAGCTCAGAGGGGTGGATTTCAACTGATTATTTACGGAATCTGCTGGGTTGTGCATGTTCTTCGAAGTTCTTCAATATTCAACCGGTTAGATCTTCATTTTCCATGGTTTTTCGAGTTTCTTCTGTTATAATGGTTCTATAAACATCACATTATCATTATATACTGATTTTAAACTCATTTACTTCCATATCTTTGTTAAAATCATCAAGAATCGACCATTTTGAAGCTTGAAAATATGGGTTTTTTAAGTGGGTTTTTCATGTGTTCATGCTAGTTTTAAGTGTTTTCTAGGTTGTTTTAAACTACCAAAAGTGTTTAAAATAGTTTATAAATCATTTAGAACTGTTTTTAGGCATCAAAACTGATAAAAATCGATTTTTGTCTATTCTGCCTTAGAAAATCGTAAAAACCTGCTGTATTTCGGATTATATACTGTAGCATTTCGGACCATATAGGCACCAAATTCGGACCCCACAACCATCCTAATTCGGACCACACTTAGGTGTATTTCGGACACCCTCTAAGCCAATTTCGGACCTTAATTCGGTCCAATCCGAACTTCGGACCATCCGAAGTTCAGGAAAGGCTTTCCATTTTTTACTTATTGGGACTTGTTCTTAAATTTTTTAATTTCGGTCCACACCATTTCGGACCATCCGAATTCGGTCTTCTGTCCCTATTTCGGAACCATCAAATTTCGGCCATTTCACTGTTCATCCGAATTCGGTTCATCCGATTTCGGTCCATAGGTCCATCCGAACTTAGGTCATCCGAAAAGCTCATCCGAATTACGACACATATCCGAATTTGGACCATCATCCGGATTACTATTCATCCGAATCTGGCCTATCCGAAGTACAGTCATCCGAAATCTACGAATCACGAAATCACTTCATCCGAATTCGGTTCCTCCATCCGAATCACTATTCATCCGAAATCACTTCATCCGAATTCGGTTCCTCCATCCGAATCACTGTTCATCCGAACTCATCACCCGAATTCAGAACACTCTGTTTTCAGTACAACCCATCTGTACTCAGTTTCCACCTCTAAGATCTCCACATTCTCAATCAGCACCTATACTCATAATGTCTCGTGAAGCTCTTGTACTCGGATCTGAGAACAGACCACCTGTTCTCTATCCTGATGAATACGAACAATGGAAAGCCCGGTTCCTGAAATTCGTCGGAATGCAACCTCTCGGGAATATGATGCTTCAATCAATATCCGAAGGGCCCGTCATCTACTACAGAGAAATTGCTGCCAGACCCGAGGCTGATCCTCCTGTCCTAGCCTCCAAAGTCGAAAGAGAACCGGCAAATGACGCCGAAAGGGATCGCCAGCATGCTGATAAGAGGGCAGAATATCTGATCTATCAAGCCCTCCCCACTGATATTCTGGTAGGTGTAGACAGTAAAATGTCTGCAAAAGAAATGTGGGACGAGCTGGAAATCCAAATGCTGGGGGCAGATCTTGATGACCGTGCCAAAATTGAAGAGGCAAAGGCAAAGTTTTCAGAATTCCGCGCCAAAGACGGGGAATCTCTGCAATCCACGTTTACCAGGTTTTGTGCAGTCCTTAATGAATTGAATAAACTGCACATCAAAAAGGATCGGGATGACATAAACATCCAATTCTTTGCCGCCTTAGCCCCCGAGTGGCAGCTTGCATGTAGGGCAACGAAGAGAGTCTTGAACATCCCTGAGGTATCTATAAATGTCGTCTTTAAGGAGCTTAAGAAATATCAAGGCGATGTGGATCAACAGAAGCTGATGGCAACTCAATTGGCCTCTCTACTGCTATCAGCCAACACAGGGTTGAAACCAAATGATTCCCTAGCCTTGATCACAAACACGCAGATTCCGACACCATCTTTTGCTCCTGGGTCTTCATCATCTCAGTATAGGTATGCTTCCCCTCCGCGTGAGGTCTATGATGAGGAGGAAGCCACGATTCAAGAACAGATTGCCTTGTGGACCAACCGTCTCCAACAACGACGGTTCTCCAACAAGACCAACAACCAACTCCGATATGACACTGGTCCTCGGAGGTACTCCGATGATAGAAGGGATGACAGACGCGATGACTATCGCAGGGACGACTACCGCAGAAATGATAGAGACGATCGCCGGTATGATGACAGACGCGACTATCGCGATGATCGCCGTTATGACAGGCGTGACGAAAGGCGAGATGACAGGAGAGAGGAAAGGAGAGAGGACAGGCGGGACGATCGTAGGGATGATCGTCGGGATGACCGCCGGGAAAGGAGGCGTGATGACAGCCGTGAGCACCGCCGGGCCGACAAGAGGCCGGCGGAAAGAAGAGAGGAGAAGCCAAGAGCAGACGAGCCAAAGGCTACTGATGAACGTCTCTGCTACAAATGTGGCAAACCGGGCCACTTTGCTAGGGAATGCAAGAACAATTTTGAGAGAGACGTTGCATATTACGAAAGAAAGCTCGAGGCTGCAAAGACGAAGTCGGATGCATTGGCCCTCGTCGCCCAGGAGGATTACTGGGATGCTGAAGATTCTGACGACGAGGATGACAATGGCAAAAATTGCTATATGGTTGATCGTCAGGGGTTGGAGATTTGTGCTGCTGTCACTGCTGCAAATTCAGACACTGCTGCTGAGGGGAAGACAATGAAACATCCACCAGCATGTCTGATGGCTACAACCGACGATCCCGAATGCTCCACATCCGGCTCAGAGTCCAGTGAGGTATATTCCTATTACATTCCTGCACATGTAAATAAATTATTTGTAGATAATGAATGTACACTACACACACAAATACTTGATCTACAAGATAGATTAAAAGCTGAAACTGCAAAGTGTGTACAGGCGGAACATCAAGCTCATATTTTGAAAGAATCATCTGAATTATATCATGCAAAATGGTTAACTAATCATAATGTTATAAAACAGATGTTGATAGAAAAAGTAGATGTTCAGGATAGGAATATATACCTTGAATCTTGCATGGAAACGCTTTCAAAAGAAAAACTCTCTTTAAAAGAAGAAATTTCTGTTCTTACAAAACAATTAGATGTGGTAAATATGGAAAATATAGACAGTTTAGAAAAATACAAAATGATTGAAGAAGAAAGGATAAGTTTGTACGCAAGAATAAAGACCCTTGACGATGCATTTTTGAAAAGGGGTCAAACAGAACAAACTATCCATTTAAATCAGCCCAAAGAAACTAGGTTTTACCATTCTAAACAGGGAATTGGTTTTAAAAATCCTAAATATTTGGAAAAAGCACAAAATGTCTTACCTGTATTTTATGACATGAATTATATGGGAGCCGGTATTAAATCTTTCTTTTTTGAGTCATCAAAAGAAGTTTTAAACCAAGAAAATGAGAAACGTGTTGCGCGTAAAGATAAAGAAATTTCTTTTCATTATGAAGAACTTAACGAGAGTTATTCTTCTAGAGTACCCACTTTAGAGGAAGATCTCTCGTCAACTTATTCAGAAACTGAATTGAACACTGAAACTGAAAAATCAAATCCTCAACTTTATATTCCTGCAAAAGTTCTTCAACAACAAATCATTGTTTTAGAAAAGGAATTGAAGTCGTCTCAAGAAAAAGCACTTGATCTTCAAGATGCTCTTTTTAAGAGAGAAGAAGAATTGATAAATCAATCTTTTCAACAAACTGTGGAAGTCACTGTCTACAGAGAAAATTTTGAAATAGTTTCACAACGATTGAAAGATCTTTCAAAACAACAAACACTTTCTCATTCTCTAAAAATTCCATGTATGTCATCAGATAAAGGTAAGGCTACAGCTGAAACTTCTTCTATCTTTGTCAAAGGTGAGTGCACAAATGCTTTCAAGAATGAGGTTTCTAAAAAGACTCAGATAAAATCCAAGTCTTTTAAGAAACCCACTCACCTCCAAAAAGAAAAGTCTGTCAAGTCTAAATCTTCCATGCTTACTGACTCTAATCGTTTTGTTCCTACAGATCATATAAGGAGAGTCCCAAAAACCACCATGCAGGATTTTTCAAGTTTTTTTGTGAAGAAGGCTTTAATGCCATGTGAATTTGTTTCTAGAGATAGGATGTCTGTAATCTCTAAAGACAATTTGTGTAACCAAGTGTGACAATGTTTGTAATGATGTACCGAATTCTACTATTTCATTAAAGTACTCTTTCAAGGATTTGTTTAATCTATGTCAAACTAAATATAGACGACAGGTTCCTGAAATGAATGCTTTTGTGCCTTATCCTGTTAAACGTATTCGGAAAAAGAAAACTAAAAATAGTGCATCATCGGCCACAAACAAAGTTGAGACATGTCTGTTGCCAAGGCCCAAAACCAAAGCAACGGTCAAGAAGGTCTCATCAAGACAAAAACCGAAGGCAATTTCAGCGCCTAAGGTTCCAAAACCCAATAAATCCAATCTTCAATGGATTCCAAAGGGTTGTGCATCTAGACCACACACAAATGCTAGTTGGGTTTCTAAATCTGTACACGTGCCATATAAATCTGGAAATCCTAACAAAAAGGGACCCATATTGAGGTGGGTACCCAAGGTTGTGTGATCTTAATGCAGATGGTTCTTGGTTACTTCTGATCAAGACCCGTGCTTCAAAGAAATGGCTTCTAGTTACCTTAGACTAGGACCCGTTCTTTTGCTTGTCGGTTGTGCTTAAACCGACACGTTTGGCTTCTGTGCACACAGCCCAGGACCCAGTCTTAACTCATCATGTTTTCTGAACATCTCGGTTCAGAACACGGTTTGATTGTGAATTAAAAATGGATGTGTTTGAATACATATAGTTTTCATTATATGAATTTATGTGTTTTTCAGGCTATGTCCATTTGGTATATGGATTCGGGTTGCTCCAAGCATATGACAGGAAGAAGAGAATTGCTGTCCAACGTTGTTGAACAGTACTGCGGAACTGTGAAATTCGGGAACAACCATCAGGCTCAAATAAAAGGATACGGGGACTTAGTTCTAAATAATCTGGTCATCAAGGACGTTGACTATGTTGAAGGGTTATCTCATAATCTTTTTAGCATAGGACAGCTCTGCGACAAAGGACTAGAAGTAACATTTAGGGCTAAGAACTGCAGTGTTAAGAACATAGATGGAAAAGAAATCTTGACTGGTTCCCGAAAATCTAACCTTTACACCATTGACGTATCTAAGCTTGTGGTGAAGGATAACATTTGCCTACTATCAAAAGCCTCGTCAAAAGACTCTTGGTTGTGGCATCGAAGATTATCCCATTTGAATTTTGATAACATAAACAAGCTGGCTGCGAAGCAATTGGTCAAAGGACTTCCTGAGTTGCGCTACGAAAAGGACCATCTTTGCGGAGCATGTGAGAAAGGAAAAATGAAACGATCATCTCACAAACCAAAGCCCGAACCATCAACAAAAAGAGTTTTGGAGTTACTTCATATGGATTTATGCGGACCGATGAGAACTCAAAGCATAAATGGAAAACGATATGTGTTGGTTATCGTTGATGATTATTCTCGATATACCTGGGTCAGGTTCTTGCGTTCCAAGGACGAGACAGCTCAAGAAATCATTGATTTTATCAAAAGTGTCGAGACCCAACAGCAGCTGTCAGTACAATCAATCAGATCAGATAACGGCACGGAGTTCAAGAACTCGGTAGTAGAGGGCTTCCTTCGATCCAAGGGGATTCAGCATCAATACTCTGCTGCTAGAACACCTCAACAAAACGGGATCGTGGAAAGGCGTAACCGTACGCTAGTAGAAGCCGCTCGTACAATGCTCACATACTCAAAGCTACCTCCGTTCTTGTGGGCCGAAGCCGTATCAACAGCATGCTATACACAGAATCGCTCCATCATTCATAAGCGCTTTAACAAAACTCCATACCAGCTCTTTTTGAATAAAGTACCATTTATCAAGTACTTACGTGTATTTGGTTGCAGGTGCTATGTGCTGAATGACAGAGACAACCTCGGGAAATTTAACGAAAAGGCGGATGAAGCGATCTTCATTGGATACTCATCCAACTCGAAGGCGTATCGCGCATTCAATACCCGAACCAGAACAGTCAACGAAAGTGTGCACGTCACATTTGATGAGTTGGCTGAACTGGCACCCGAAGTTGATCAATCAGGACCTCGCATTACTCAAATGCCTGGAGACTCTTCGAATAACCCCATTTCTTTTTCTTCTTCTGATTTGGTTAATTTATTTGATCCTTTTTATGTTGAATTTTTCGGTCCTAACGCTAGTGTGTCTAATGTTGTTAATAATGTAGGTAATCCTTCCAGTTCAACTGCGCCGCAAAGTTTCTCCACTCCATCTTCATCAACATATCCTCATCCATCCACATCATCCACCGACACATCCGCAGTTGAATCTACTCCTGTAATACCCTCACATATAATACCAACGATTCTTCCTTCACCTGAACACTCGGAAATTGAACCCGAACCTGTGGTACCATCATTTGAAACCATTGACCATGAATCCTCATCCATTCCCATATTAACCACAGAGGTTCCATCCCGAGCACCCCTTCCACACGAGATCAAATGGACCCGCAGTCACCCAACAGAACAAATCATTGGTGACGTAACAACAGGAGTCCAAACTCGTAGGGCATCTGCTAATGAATGTCTCTACACTTCATTCTTAAGTATGATAGAGCCCGCTCGTGTGGATGAAGCCCTGACAGATCCGGATTGGATAGTTGCAATGCAAGAGGAACTCAACCAGTTTGAACAGCTAAGAGTATGGCGGTTAGTTCCCAAGCCAAAAGACCGTACAATCATCGGAACAAAGTGGATCTTCAAGAACAAACGAGATGAAAACGGCATTGTGATAAGGAACAAAGCAAGACTTGTTGCCAAAGGCTACCGACAACAAGAAGGGATAGATTATGACGAGACCTTCGCTCCCGTTGCACGGATCGAAGCAATCAGAATCTTCTTGGCGTATGCGGCACACAAAGACTTCAAAGTGTACCAAATGGACGTCAAGACTGCCTTTCTGAACGGTGAACTTAACGAGGAAGTGTATGTTGAACAACCACAAGGCTTTGTTGATGCACATAAACCTGACCATGTTTATGTGCTAGATAAGGCCCTCTATGGTTTAAAACAAGCACCTCGAGCATGGTATGATAGTCTTTCGAATTTCCTTATTTCTGCCGGTTTCTATAAAGGTGTGGTGGACACAACTCTGTTCACTAAAAGGGAAGGCCCACATATAATGCTAGTACAGATTTATGTTGACGATATTATATTTGGATCTACTGACAGTAATTTTTGTAAGGATTTTTCAGCCCTAATGGAGTCTCGGTTTGAGATGAGTATGATGGGGGAAATGAACTTTTTCCTCGGATTACAAGTCAAACAACTTGAGGATGGGATTTTTGTGAACCAGTCGAAATATACTCTTGACATTCTCAAGAAGTATAAGTTAGACTCTTGCACGAGTATCGCAACTCCCATGGCCTCCAACTGTAAGTTAGACACCGATCCTTCCGGGAAAAGTGTCGATAATACAACTTACAGAGGGATGATAGGATCCTTACTGTACTTGACTGCCAGTAGACCGGATATAGTGTTTTCAACATGTCTTTGTGCTAGATTTCAGGCCGACCCAAAAGAATCACACCTAACTGCGGTAAAACGCATTTTTCGTTATCTTAAGGGTACACCCGAACTTGGTCTATGGTATCCAAAGGGAACCGATTTCGATCTTACCGCGTTTTCAGATGCTGATTTTGCAGGTTGTAGAGTGGACAGAAAAAGCACATCGGGAGGAATACAGTTCTTAGGCGATAGACCGGTGAGTTGGTCTTCCAAAAAGCAGAATTGTGTATCCACATCCACAGCTGAGGCTGAGTATGTAGCAGCTGCAAGCTGTTGCTCTCAAGTGCTGTGGATGAGAACACAATTACGTGATTATGGGTTCTCACTCACCAATATCCCTATTTACTGTGATTCTCGAAGTGCAATTGCCATCTCTTGCAATCCCGTGCAGCACTCTCGAACAAAACACATAGATATCAGGTATCATTTTATTAAAGATCACGTGGAAAAGGGAACCATTGAGTTGTATTTTGTTGGCACGGAATACCAACTAGCGGATATATTTACTAAAGCTTTAGACGAACCTCGTTTTCGGTTTTTAGTATCTCATATCGGCATGTTGAATCCACCTTCCAATTAAATATCAGATATTGTCTTAAATAATTCTATTTCAATCTATCTTGATTGAAATTTCTTTATTTTAGAAAATAACTGTTATTTAAATTTAAGGTTTATGTCACAAAATTAAAACTCATTATTTCCTTATCTGCGCATATTTTTAATAATTAATGATCCTGATAAATTGCTGTGTGAATTGTTCATCATGGAGTGGGATGCAAACAATATCCAGTTTTGTCGGTATTAGTAATGCTTAAAAGAAGGGTTGTCGTGATTTAAATCTGAAAAGAAAAAAAGGATCGGTATTTATTTGAGGGGGAGTAGAGTTAGGATTTTAAATTTTATAATTCTGTGTTTCTCTTTGTTTCTTTTATAGTTAAAGTTTAAATTTTAGGTTGGTCTTAATTTTTGATTTAATCTTAAGTTTAATTTAATATGTCAGAAAATCACAAAAAGATTTTAACTTTCAAATTTATCAAAAAGCCAAAAATATTTTAGTTTACTTTATTTTATTTTATTTTATTTTTATTTCAGAAAAATATCAAAATTTTACTTCGTTTTTTGTTCATTTTTGTTTCAAAGAAAATCACAAAAAGATGGAATATTTTTGTCCCATTTTTTTAACCTTGTTTCATTTTTTTAAAATAGCCCAAAAGTTTTTTTTTTGTTGTTGTGTATTGAGCCCAACCCGCCGGCCCATCTTCCACTTGGGGCGCGGATCTCTGACCCGACCCATGACCCGCGCGAGTTTATATAATGGGTTGGTCAACTGGTCAACTCATCTTCCTTCACTTTCAAGATATTTCTTTCTTCTTCTCCTTGTTCCCGTCGATACCACCGCCCAAGAACCTCCATATCCACCACTTCAAGCTTTTGCACCATCATCTTTCTCTGTTTTTCTTGCTTTTTCCTTCTTCGGCACTACCAGGTAACATATTTCTGTCTTTATTTCAGTCTTTAACTTCCTAGATTGCTTGTTTGATTTTCAAAGTTTTTTCTAGTTTTTCAATTCGGTTTTTACTAGTTTTAGGTAGTTTAATGTGTTATTTCTTCTTAGTTGTAGTTAGATAAAATGTTCCTTAGGTTATTTCAGTATAGGATCTGTAATTTCATGCATTTTCAGTAGGATTTTAACTGTTCACGTTTATTTTTGCATGAACATTAACTGCACTCATACAGTTTCGGATGTCCGAATTCGGACCACCACCCGAATTCGGATGTCCGACTTAGACTAAACTTCAAAATTTTCAACGTACAAAATCCTAGTTCGGACCATTGTTGATCCGAATTCGGGTCACTGTTGATCCGAATTCGGACCTTCAAAGAAAGGCAAAACTTTTCAAAACTTGAATTTAGTCTAAGTTTGTTCACCTCTGTTCATCCGAATTCGGATGATATCCGAATTCGGTTCCAATCCGAATTCTGGGTACCATCCGAACTAAGGACCTTTCCATATCATTTCATGCATTTACATAAGTCATCATCCGAACTCGGATCATGTTCCATGACACATCCGACTTCGGACCACTTTCATTCATTCCATTCACATTTCGGACCATCATCCGAACTCGGTTCCTGTTTTCAACTCATCCGAATTCGAACCCCCCAAACATCATTCATGCAACATCCGATTTCGGACTGATCCGAATTCGGTGACACTGTTCATCCGAATTCGGACCATCCGAAATCCACACTTAGGATTTTTTTTTATTTTTCATTTTTTCCATTTCTGCATTTTCATATAAAATATATATATATATATATATATATATATATATATATATATATATATATATATATATATATATATATATATATATATATATATATATATATATATATATATATATATAGTTCCATCCAAGTGCACCATTGATTAGAGTTAGGATCAGTGTTTGAGTGAAACGGTCTTATCTAACATCGGTCTCTTAACGATTGACTTTGGACTTTGTTAGTAGAATTTTATTCTACTAATAAAGACCCGATGATAAACAGATCAGACAATTTCTATTTCACACTCATCTAGACTTCACATCAATGCTTTATCATATCGAGTCTTATGATTCTAACTGTGTTGCACTTTGCAGGAAAATGGACCCCACAATCGTTCTTACCATTCCCCATCCGCCAATCCCGAATAATAACGCTCAGTTACCCGAAGAAGCCATCTTGCCGAGCGCCGAGTTTGTCGAGTTTATCCCCCATAACTGGCAACTCGACGTCTCTATCCTTCCAAAAGAATCCCAAACCCTAGCTTTTGACATTCTCACCCGCCATCCCATATATTATGCCCTTTCCACAGCCATCGCCGTTCCCCAGATTTACCTACAACAATTCTGGAACAGGCTACAATTCTTAACCGACCCCGAACCTCACTTCACCTCCACCATTGACTGCGTTCCAGTCAAAGTCACAACCACAGCCATTCGTCACATCCTTCGTTTTCCCATCCAAGACTACATTCCCTCCATTGACTCGTTCGATCCAAACCCATCCGTCTCAGAAGCCCTTTCTGAAATTCAAAACCTAGGGTATGACGGATCCCTTACCAAACCATCCGACTTTCGCACCAAGAACCTTCAGTCCCACTGGAGATATCTCTTCGATGTACTCAACAAGTGCCTGACAGCCAAACATTCTGGTCATGACTCAGCATCGGCCCAGGTTTTAGCCATGTTCGCTGGCTTTGCCTACGACCGACACGTGGACTATGCGGCTTTCATCTTTGAAGAATTAAGAAGAGTCCACTTGGAAAGGAGCACGAAGAAAGGACGCAAGTATGTCCCCTATCAACGATTCCTTCAGCTCATCATACAATACGCCATGGATCAGGACGAAGACATTCATGAGCGTCCAGAAGCTGATGTCTATCCAACCGTCGCTATCCAGAAACTGACTTTGCCAAAAGGGGCACCAACGGTACAGGTAATGAAGATTCCATTATCAACTCTGACAAGGTCAAGGGGTACAGATCGGGTAAGGGACTATATGAGAGAAAATTATCCGGATGAGTCTCAGTCTGAATCGACTGAGACTAACCAGTCCGACGGTGAGCAACATGAGAGTGAGAACGAGGGAGAAAGGATGGAAGTACAACAATCACTGGGTTATGGTGAGAGGGAGGCTGAGAGTGTAAGGGAGGGAGCCGTAGGTGAGACGGCAGAGACGGCGGATTCTGAACGAACCGTCTCTGTTGTAAGGCCGAGGGATATGCAATCTGAGGGTGAACCAAGCCCTATCAGCCGGACACCACTTCATAAGACCGTTAGTCCAGCGGTCGCCACAACCCCAACCATCCACTTGGTTTCCCCTCAAAGGGAAACCACTTCATTACACGGGGATCTTCCACATACGCCATCGCCCTCTCATTCGGAGAGTGGCGGTGTTGAAAGAGGTCACACTCCTCCCCACGTGACCGAACTTCCTTCGCCCACGATTCCATCCCCACAAACAGACACCGTGCACGATGCTTTTGTGGCATCCCCAAGAGCTGCCTCCGTGGCAGCTCCCGAAACTTCCAGATCTGAGCATCCCGTAGTGGAGCCAGAGATGACGGAAGGAAGACCGGGAGTGGCTAAATCTACGCCGTCCACTTCCGGCCATCTCCCCATCAATTTGGAGATGTTAACGGCAGCCTTACGTGCTGCCGGCGTTATCACCCGGGCTGACCTTGACGCCCAAAGGGAGGCAGCCGAGGAACGACATACCGCCCTTCTTTCTCTTATAAAGGGTAAGGGTGTCGCCTCCGAAGCCGGCCCCTCACAAGGATCCCACTCAGTCCAACTACAAATGGCGGAGCTCTCTGACAAACTGGACGCACTCAATCGCCTAATCCTTCAGGTCCAGGAGCAGCTAAATTCCAGGATGGATCGCCTCGAGTCGGCAGTTATTGATCTCCAATGCCGCGCTCAGGCCGAAACCCTCAAAAGAAAACATGACGACCAGGACGACCCTGATCGTCATGAGGGGGAGAAGCGCAGAAAAGTACAATTTGAGGAGCCCATGCTGGGTACAGGGGGAGCAGAGACCGCCGAGGGGTCTGAATTTCAGGGGTCGGGGGAAAAGTCACAGGAAGCTCAGGAGTTCATGCTGATTGAAGTCGAGCCGATGGTCGAGGGTCCAGCTCCACTGGATCCAATGACAGCCATGGTAGAATTTGAGGAGCCACACGAGAAGGTTGAAATCATATTAGTTTCTGATTCAGATTCTGATACCGAGGACAACCAACCACTTTTAACTCCTAAGCCTGAACCTGACTCTCCAACCAAAAAATCCTCATCCTCTTCCTTCGATTTCCTGAATTCACCACCCAGAGCCCAACAGGAAGACATACTCTCATCCATCCAAGCTCCCCCATCACTAAAAGAATCCCACATTACAGTCAGCCCACCAAGATCCCCAAGCCCTCCACCAGTCCAACAAACCCAACGCTCAGGTCCCTCCCAAACAAAAAGGGTTGACTGCTTCGATGAAACTCCCGAGGGTCCTGGAGTGCACAGAAAAGACGACCTATTCTGGGTAGACCACTACACGAAAGGAAAAGTTCACACACTGCCGCAGAGCGAAAAAGATCAAATGCGTCAAGAACGACGGGGGACTATCATAAAGCTTCTTGAAGCTAAAAAGGACGAAATCGAAGAACCCCCCGTTCAAGGCTTGAAAGAATTCCTGCAGAACTTTCCCCCGGAGCAATTTCAGAATCCATATCTAGAAGAAAGATTCAAGATGGTATTCAGAAAGAAACCTGGAGCCTTCAGCAGACGCCTACTCATGGAACTTACAAATGTCTCCAAAGCTGAACAGGCCGAATACTACCAATTGATGCTCCGGGAACAAAGGTCTAAGGTGTCAAAGTCAAAGATTAAAAAACTCAAATCAATTACCATGTGCAAAAGAGCCAAAGTATTCTATCCCTCCTATCAAGTGGAAAGAGAAGATGGTACGGGAGATGACATCTTTGAGTATGACCTTGACTACATAAGAGCGGATGACGTTGAGTTCCTTCACAACAGTCTGAAAAATCGAATCAGAAAACGTCTATCCCACATGACAGCTGTAGGTGCCTTAGTTCGAAGCATGAATCGCCGATCGATCATAATGTGCTTAAGAGATTTTCAGATGGCGATCGAGAGTGCTATGGTTAAGGTGGGCCTACGAGCACCAGAACAAGATAGTTTTCTTTTAGCCCACCACCCGGCCTACAGAGTTATACTTAAAGGAGATCCGGGTGTTATTTTTGTGAATCACAAGGGCTACAAAAGGTATATGCGCTTTGAGGATCTACCTTGCTATTCCGATGGTACACTTCGACTGGTTCGAGCTGCTCTCACAAAGAAAGTACAAGATTATGATGCTCAACCAGATCCTGAACAGAGATGCTCACCTACGGAGATACAAAATACACTCAGCGGCATAGACTACCTGAACGAGCGGCTACATACAAGACAAGTAACCAGACGTTTCGATGTCATACTTGGTCTTCGTGAATCAACAGATCATGCGCGAGTTCCAGGACCTCCTAAGTGATCGAAAAGGGGGAGATTGTTAGATTAATTATTTCGATCCTAGGAGTTATTTTGTAATATTTATTAACATTGTAATGTGTCTTGTATTTATTTCTATGTAATTTCTTTCTTATGTAATAGTGTAGGGGCCATTGTTGCCAAGTCTTGTAAGTTAATTAAATGAGCCTATAAAGGCTCCTAGGGTTGCTTTTTGACAATATACGGTTGACCTACATTTGAATCTTCTCTTGGAGCCGCCACTGTTCTTCCATATTCACCAACATTCATATTGTCTTCTTTCTTATTAAAAACACATTTATTGAGCTTGTTTCTTCATGTGTTTGATGAGAAAAACGTCAAGGTGCTGAATATATACGGGATTTCAAATTAACAAATGGTGGTTTGAGGGTCCTGTGGTTGAGGAATTTCAGGTTGAGAGATTTCTGGTTGTTCTGCGGCTGCTGAAGAGGATCCTTGCATGAACCTGTGACGTTTGGCCCGTTGCCTCGTCACAAGGTGAGAAACTTCTTCTTCTTCGAAATCCGACTCCTCCAATTCCCTGTCAAATCGTCTCCTAGAACCACCTTCATTTATAATCAGTCGCGAACCATAAGTTCCAATTTGAACTTCAGGAACGGCAGACCTTGACTCTGGAGCTTCAGCTTCTACCTCCTCCATCTCTTCTGACTCAGTTGCTGAAGATGACAAAACGTCATCAGCCTGCTCTGGCTCATAATCCTCAACTTGTCTAAACACATCTTCTGCTCCTTCCGGAGGCTGTAACAACTGATCAACTAACTCTGCAGTTATTTCCTCATTGGCATGAGGTCCAGACGCCCAGATTTCTTCCAAGGTTTGGGCTATTTGCTCGGTTTCTGAAACGGCACTTGAAGGCCCTGCTTCCTGTACCTCTGGCTCTGGCTGTTGACTTGTGGAAGGCCTAGACGCCTGAGTCTGACTCGCAGTAGCTCTTGGTCTTCGCCTTTGTGGCTGTGCACGTCGTTGTTGTTGTTGTTGATGCGGTTGCTGTTGCTGTTGCTGTTGCTGCTGAGGCTGAACTTCTACTTCACCTGCCCAGTTGGCATTATCTGGTGCCACAAAGTTCCTGTCGAAAACAGCTCCAAACAACGGTCGCTCGATCGGAATAGCCAATCTTCCTCGATGTGAGGAACAATCAGCGAATATCCTTTTGTCCATAATCGCTACGTTCTGAACGTCATTTGATGGCGGCAGATTTGGCAAGAAGTGCCTGATCAACATCATGATGAACCGCGGATATAGCAGGAATTGCTGATTTTCAGGAGCGGTGATTTGGTGAACAAATTCGGAGAAAAACATTTCCGAGAAACTGTAGGGTCGATTGTACACCATTGCGACTATCCCAGACTGGATTTTCGCAACTATATAGTCAAACCCGGCTTTCTTTGGTGCAAAACATACCATGAAGACATGAGCAAGAAATCTCCATTGCCCGATTAAGCCGCTCTTCATATAGGACACTTTCGACACGTCTAGACTGTATCCCATTCTCTGAAAGGCCGCTTGCCTGATGTTCAGAGGAAATTCGATCGGTCCAGACTCTTCTTCTTGAGTGCCCAGCTGCAACACTTGACGCAGCATATCCGCTGAAAATACTAGCGGTTGTCCAGCAATGCGAGTTCGTAGTACTGTCGGAGTGACCGAGCAGTCTACTTGAAGATGATCGTAAAATTGACGGATATAAGGCAATATGAGCTGAACATTATGAGATAGTGCAAATCCTATCCTAGATTCCACAAGAAATTCTAGCATCTGCCTGTATCCCTGCGCCTCAGGGAGGTCATGATCCGGATGAAGCACCATATTGTGCTTAGGGACAAAAGCACGAACTGCCATATCTGCACAATAAATAAAACTGTTAGACTCATTAAAAATCAATAAACTTGTTTAAATTCAAATTTGTTTTATTTTGTACTTTATTAAATACAAAATCTAACACAATTAAATTTCCACAAGTTTAATAAAATTTAAATTAAAGAAATTAAATAGAGTACAGATTCGAAAGTAACAGATTCGAAGTGTCCATATTCGAGTGTAATGGACAGATTCGAAGTGTCCCTATTCGAGTCTAATGGACAGATTCGAGGATCATGGGTATCTCGAATCTAATGACAGATTCGAGAAACCCTTGAACAGATTCGAATGTCCATGAACAGACTCGAAGCCCCATCGGCCATGGTTTCAACAAAAACCCAAAATTTTAACCATTTTGAACTTAGTAAATCACATACATTAGTTCAACTAGGTTCTAATTATAGATTTATGCTTTCAATTTGATATTTTATAGGTCCTAACTTAGTTATTTAGCAAAAACTCTATTTTGACCCATAAAACTTCAAAATGTGATGTTTTAAGCCCAAAATTGTGTATAAAACTACCAAAATCTTGTACAATCCGGTTGATTATACCTAGATATGAGTGTAGAATCGAACACGATAGCTTTAGACTCGATGAAATGTCGTTTTTGTGAAATACGGTAGATTCGAGAATAGATTCGAGATCGCCACAGACAGATTCGAGATTTCAGATTCGACAACAGTAAAGTAATAAATGACTTCACTATTGACCTATATATACTACCTACCTTCGAGTCTATGTGTAGTTTCGAGTCTACTGACAGATTCGAAATACTTCACTTCGAGTCTGTCTTAGATTCGAAATTACCAACACTTAGAAGAATTTCAGAAATTTTGAAATAACTTCAACTTTTCCAACTATTTTCTACGGTATTGTGTAACCAGATAAACTATGTCAACTCTTTTACCCTAAGCTCAGATATTTCACGCATTGTATATTTTATCCAACTTCGAATGCACCCTTAGTAATTTTTGACCTTTTACCTAAGTAAAAATTAAACTAAACTAAAATAAAATAAGCTAAGGTAAAAATAAAATAAAATAAAATTTTGACTAAAGAATTTAATCTAGACTTAAGTTATAAAAATAAATTTACAAGCTAAGCTAAATACCAAACAACATATTTTTGGTGAGTATAGTCTAAGAAAGGTTCAATCAGATAGCGATGTCCGATACTAACTTTCAGTACTTAAACTTTCACACTTAGGAATTTTTTGAATTCCTTTGATTGTTTGTCGTGACATACCCACTTAGCCGATTGTTGGTATTTTACCCTGTTAAACACTCTACATTTCGGAATATCCCTTGGCCTTTTTATTTATCAGGAAATTATCTTACGTGACTCAGACATAGACATACTTTTATGATCAAGGCACACAGACAAAATTCTAACTTGTTGGTATTTGCAAACTTTCTTTAAAAGACAAACATCGGACACAGGTCTGTATTCTCATACAACAAAGTGTCTTAGTTCGACTTAAGGTTTATTTTTAAAGTTAGCAGATAGCGGTGACAGGTCTGTACTGACGTACAACAAAGCGACATGTCTGCTAACCCGAATCTAAACAGAGACAACAGGTCTGTACTTACGTACAACAGAGTTGCATGTTTTCGACTCTCAGTTTTTCATGATATTTCTATTCTTTCCATTTTCAGATGTATTTGATGTTGCCATACATCCCCAGAAGGTTTGCATACCTCATTTAGACTTAAAGTTTGTATGTCTTGTACATAAAAATTAAGACCGATTGGTCGTACATCTAGGTTAGTGACACGCTTGACTTTTTCTAGAATATTTTATTAGCCTTGAGATTCCCTATATGTATTATGCCTACCAACACATCAAACTAAATAAAGTATAACACTTAGAGTTTAGTTGCATTATGTGTGAAAGCCTAAATACTTAGAGTCTGTAACGACGGTGCTAATTTTCGTCACTTTGATCCTATGTATCTAAGACTTAACTCCTTTTCTGATATTCTCTTTTTTTTGTATTTTTTTTTTAATTTTCTCTCTTTTTTCTTTTGTTTTTCATAGCAAAAAGCAATAAACTAAGCTAACCTACTAACTTACTAAAAATAGAAACTTACTAAAAATAGAAACTATCCTAAATTAGAAACTTACCTAAATTAGCAGACTACTGTAAAGAAAGAAATATAACGACTATAAAAGGAAATAAAATACTACTAAGGTCAATTTACTCTGGGTTGCGCATTCCATTCAGTTGAATTAAATACTCAAACCGTGACTTATCAAACGCTTTGGTAAATAAATCAGCATTATTATCTTCTGTTGCCACCTTTACCAGTTTGATTAAGTTCTTTTCAGCACAATCACGAATAAAATGATGCCTTATGTCTATGTGCTTTGTTTTACTGTGTTTAACTGGATTATTAGTTATAGCAATTGTAGATTGATTGTCTATCCTAATAGGAGTTTGAGTGTAAGCCAAACCGTAATCCCGCAATTGTTGTTGTATCCACAGAACCTGTGAACAGCAACTACCAGCAGCTACATACTCGGCCTCGCACGTTGACACGGCTACCGATGTTTGTTTCTTGCATTGCCAGGATACCAGTCTCCCTCCGAGGAACTGACAACCTCCAGTCGTTGATTTGCGCGTCAAGCTGCATCCTCCGTAGTCTGAATCTGTGAACGCCTCCAACTCTAGATCTCCCTCCGCGTGATACCAAAGTCCCAGCTTCGGTTTCGACTTGAGGTATCGTAGAATCCGCTTCACAGCTTTCATATGCATCTCCTTCGGATTCGCTTGAAACCTAGCACAAATACACACAGCAAACATTATGTCAGGTCTTGAAGCAGTTAAATACATAAGTGACCCAATCATGGCCCGATATAAAGTCGGATCCACATCGGTATCACTTTCAGTACCCGGCCCGAGATTGTGATTCACTTGAATCGGCGTGCTGAAGTGGGCAGTCAACTTAGTTCCCTCCATCCCAAACCGTTCTAATATGTCATAGACATACTTAGTTTGATGGATAAACATCCCTTCCTTCTTTTGGTCAACTTGTAACCCTAAAAAGAAATTCAACTCCCCCATAGCACTCATCTCGAACTTAGACTTCATAACCTTCTCGAAATCTTTGCACATCTGTTCGTCTGATGATCCAAAAATGATATCATCGACGTACACTTGTACCAAGATAAAGTGATCTCCCTTTCTCTTCACAAATAGAGTACTATCTATCCTACCCCTCTCAAAGCCATTTTCTAACAGATGGTTGGATAGAGTCTCATACCACGCCCTAGGTGCCTGATGTAATCCATAAAGAGCCTTATCTAAGCGATATACTCTATCAGGATATTTAGGATCTGTAAACCCGGGTGGTTGTTCTACATACACCAACTCCTTCACTTTCCCATACAGGAAAGCACTCTTAACATCCAGTTGATATACTTTAAAGCCTTTGAAGGAGGCAAAAGCTAAAAACAACCTAATTGCTTCTAACCTTGCTACAGGTGCAAACACTTCGTTGTAATCGATTCCCTCCTCTTGGTTGAAACCCTTTACAACTAATCTCGCCTTGTTGCGCGTGACTATACCCCGATCGTCTCTTTTGCACTTAAAAACCCATTTGGTTCCTATTGCAATCTCCCCTCGAGGTAACGGAACTAACTCCCACACTTCTAGTTTCTTAAATTGTGAAAGTTCTTCCTGCATCGCTTCAACCCAGGAGTTGTCCTTAAGTGCCATTTGCACATTTTTGGGCTCTACTTGCGATATGAAACATGAATATAGACATGTGTGATGTGCCTCGGAGTCGTTTATCATCGACAATAACACAGTGTTGTTATTTACACTACTCCGAGTCCTCACACCCTCGTTAGGATTTCCTATGATGCTATCAATTGGATGGTTCTTGTTAATCCTAGAGGTCTCTATTTCATCAACCCTTAGATTATCTCCTAAGTTGGATCCTATTTCACCTAAAGGGGGAACAGGCTCAGCTTCCACATTTTCTTCCTCACGGACGTTTTCCTCAGAGGCAGAACTTGATGCTTGAGTCTGATTCTCAGTATTAGGTTCTTCTGGATTAGCAACTTCTGGAGAACTATCTACAGTCGCAGTAGGCTCGGACGTAGATTCGAACGTGGTCCTCGGAAAAATATGGCCATCGTCATTTAGGTGCAACGTCGCCATGTCTTTTTCGATTGTACCTGCAGTATCATCCAAAGGAATGTTAAATGACTCAAATAACTTATCATAGTCAAATATCCATTCCGGACCAGTTTGGGGTTCATGTGTATAACTTGTGACTTCAATATTATACACAATCTCCACAGTACCACTCTTTTTGTTAAAAACCCGTTTGTTTGGTGAGTTTGGCACATAACCTAGGAAGTATCCTTCGTCAGCCTTTTCACCAAACTTCGGTTGATGTTTTGTTCTTAAAAGTGTGCATGGTACTCCAAACGGTTCGAATCCAGTTAAGTTAGGTGGCCGTTTATTCAAAATTTCATAACATGTTTTGTTCAATGATTTGACTGTAAGGACTCTATTTAAAATATGGCACGCGGTATTCACTGCCTCCCCCCAAAACATGGTAGGAAGCTTTGAATCCGAAAGCATAGTCCTTGCAGCCTCAATCAATGTTCTGTTTTTACGTTCGGCCACCCCATTCTGTTGAGGTTCATATGGTGCACTGAATTGATGCACGATGCCCTTTGATAGGCAATATACACCAATTACAGAGTTTTTAAATTCAGTCCCATTATCACTACGAATATGTTTAACCCTTGTTCCGTAGGAGTTCTCCACTTGGTCTAAGAACCCGATGAGCTTTGCAGCCGTCTCGTCCTTCGTACCTAAAAAGAAAACCCATGAAAACCGTGAGTAATCGTCAGTGATAACTAAGCAAAACCAACTACCTCCTATACTCCTTTTGTTGATAGGGCCGAAAAGGTCCATATGCAACAAATCGAATGTCGAGGTTATGGAGTTCAGCTTCTTGGACTTGTGTGTCTTTTTATGTTGCTTGCCCTTCATGCACGGTAGACACTTGTCTTCAAACTGAAAGCTCTTCAGAGGCACACCTTGCACCAAACCATTCTTCGTTATGTAGTTCATTTTCCTTAGGTGCAAGTGAGCCATGCGTCTGTGCCACAAAACCGATTCCGTCTCCGAAGCTTTTGATAGTAAGCAGATCGGACCCATCGAATTATCTGGCTTGTTCATATCGAGCATGTACAAGTCATTCTTCCTTGGAGCCCGCATCAATATCCAATCTTCAGGTATTTTGAATCCCGGCTTTAGCACTAACGCCTCAGTGTCAGTAAATAACACCGAGTTCTTCTTATCACAGATTTGAGATACACTAATGAGATTATGAACCAATTTATCAACGTGATAAACTTGATCCAATGTAATCGTCCCATTAGTGACTTCTCCAGTTCCAGTGATATTTCCTCCTTTGTTGCCCGCGAATGATACAAATCCCCTATTACCCCCCTTGAAGTCTGTGAGAAGACTTCTTTCCCCCGTCATGTGCCTGGAGCAACCACTGTCGACGAACCACTTGTTGTTTGGACCGGTAGTTATCTCCTGCACATGAAAGAAAATAGGTTAGTTATCACGGGGAACCCAAGCCATGACTGACTTGGTAATACCATTCTCGTCCACATACGTGAACTCTTTCAAGTACCCATCTCGCCTTTCAGGTGACTTGGGCCTTTGAACTGAATTCTGTTGTGGTGCCGAGTGATTTAGATTCACTCTTTGCCTTTGAGTAGGCATTTGTTGTGGTGCTCTAGAATAAGTCTTATTATAATGCATTTCAGACTGTGATCCCTGAGCTTTTACCGGAACATATTGTCTAACAGGAGTATGTGACCTAACTGGAGTGTGTGACCTGCTAGGTGTTGTGCTCCTATAGACTTGTTGAGGTGCTGACCTAGATTGATTAATGACACGATTCGATGAATTTGTCCTAACCACTTCTTTTGGTCCAACCTTAACCGGTGTTTGTTTCACAACAGGTTTTGGTGCGGCCTGCACAGTTTTCTCGGTAGGTTGAGAACTACTGCTGCTTGCCACAGTTGGTGAGGGCTTAACAGGTGTTGGGTTCACTGTCTTAGGGGTAAGTTCTGCTTTCCTATTTGGACAGTGAGAAGCAACATGCCCTTTCTCGTGACATCTAAAGCAAGACATCTTATCCATGGACTTTTTGGTTGGTCCCTTAGATCTAGGTGTCTCACTGGTGTCTACTTCCTTTGGTACATCTATTGTGTCTGACTCTTCGACCTGGTCAGCCCATGAAATCTTCTGTTTTCCTGCAGGTGTTTCACTGGAGGAAGACACAAATTTCACTTTCTTGACCTTGACAGTTGAGTCAGTCACCTTAGGTGTATTTTCAACTGTAGGCTCAGGTGTCGGTTCAGGTAGGTCCTCTAAGTCTACTGAGTTGTCAGTTTTCTCCTGAGGCTGAGGCACATAGTTTGCATTGAACGGTGGAGGAATTTCGTGAAAACCTAGACCTACAGGCTTCTTAGACTGTCTTTGGGCATCTAAGACTTTCCCTAGGTTTAGGCTCGAATTCCTAAACTTTTCCAGCTTGCTATTTGCCTCTGCTACCTTAACCTTGGTCTCGGCTAGCTCTATGTCCTTATCTTTCAGACTTTTGGTCAAGGCTTCTACGTGCTCATACATAAGCTCTATCCTAACACACTGCTCACTCAGTTTGTCTTTTAGAACTATTACATCTTGAGCATCAGCCTTAAGCTTTTCTTTTAAATCTTGCTTTATATCATTGAGGCTAGCATTTTCAATTTTTAAATTTTCAATTTGAGCAGCTATGGTCTTATGTGAGTCTAAGACTAGATTTAACCTATCGTTAGAACTAACACATAAAGCACATAAGTCATGAAATAGAGAATAAGAAAGACTAACCTTAGAGTTATCAGATTCCACGTTGGCCATCTGAGCAGCAAACTCCAGCACGGTCTGATCATTCGCTTTCTCTACCCACATCGGACTGCTGTCCCTTGTGGTCTGCTCGTCTACATCACATCCAGTTTCAGTAACTTCAGCCATGAAGGCTCTAGCATTGGACTCAGGATGTGAACTCCAGTCATAAGTACCATCTAGCTGTCTGTCAGAAGTGACATTGGATATTAGACCCGCTAGATTGGCTTGACCAGAATTTGAACTCGGAAGATATCTTTGTTGGGACTGATTTTGGAACTGTCCCTGATGCTGACTCTGCCCCTGGTATGTCTCTACCTTCGGTCTTTGACACTCCCTGGCGAAGTGTCCCAATCCCTGACAGTTATAGCATTTCACCTTGGACTTATCAAATCCTATCCCCTTGTTATTCATCTGTAGATTTCTTCCAGTTCTCTTTATGAATCTCTTAACCCTCTGGGTTACCATGGCCAGTTGCCATTTAAGATCCATTTCCTCTAAGTCATCAGGGTCGACCTGATCGTAATCTTCATCCCAAAGAGCCGGATCATTGATCTTCCCTTGAACACAATTTCCATAAGCGGCCACAAACGAAGCAAGTAGATTCAGATGCTCTTCCGCTGACTTTGCGCTCATGGGCATCTTCGAATAGCTCTGACTGGTCGATGCCTGTTGGACTTGAGGTTGCGGTTCTTCCGATCTTCCTAACCCTAAGAACGCGCGATTTAGTGAGTCTTCGGACTCTGGTGGCGATGACGTTTCTCCGGTGAAAAACGCTGTAGCACTCTTCGGTTCAGCTGTCACTGATGATTTAGATGTCTTTCCAAAATACATAGCCGGATTCTGGACTTGCTCGTAATCAGTCTCAGCCTTAATCATCTCGAAGTGATATGCCCTCAACATTCCCACGATGTCATCCAGTGATTGAGCATAGTATTTATCTTCATTCAGCTTAATCATTGCCACGTACATAGCCCATTTGGCTGGTAGGGCATCAAGAAGCTTGTTGTTCTTGTCTGTGTCCGAATACTCAATACCATGACTTTCAAGCTCTGTTATCAGATGATAGAACCTTGTGATAATATCATCTAACTGTTCATCCTTAAGAGCCTTGAAAATCGCAAACTGTTGGGTCAACAGCTCTGTACGCTTTCTACGTACCCGTGGATTACCCTCACACCTTTTCTGGAGAGACTCCCAAAGTTCTTTCGACGTCCTTTGAGTCCGAAATGTGTGCAAGATATCTTGAGGTAACGCCATACGGATAATGGAGAAAGCCTTGTTTTCAGCTTCAAATAGTTTCTTGTCATCCTCTTTCATCATCTGGTATGACAGAACCTTTTGACGGCCTTCAACCTCAGATACTGGTGGAATGTACCCTTCATCTATGCACACCCACATGCGCATATCGTTGAATCGTACAAAATCCGTAAATCTGTCCTTCCACCAGTAGTAATCCTCAACTTTCATCAGCTTTGGTGGTGCATTAGCCTTCCCAACTTCGTGATCCATTTCAAGAAATTTCTGAAGATTTGACATCTTTTCTGAAACAAATTGAATTTAGACTTAATTAATTTAATTCGAAACTAATGTGGATTAACTCTTTCGAACCTAGATAGATTCGAATGTAATTAGATTCCAATTTATTTGGGATTAAATTTGATTAAGTATTTTAATTTAATTAGATTCGAAATTATGTCAGATTCGAACAATTCCTTAGATTCGAAGATATGTCAGATTCGAAGGACTCCTTAAACTCGAAGACCCTTAGAATCGAAGGCACAATAGAATCGAAATTCAGCAGAATCGAAGCACGATATCGAAACAGTAACAAACTCGAAACAAACTCGAAACAATATAGACTCGAGATCCAATTCGAATGTAGTAACAGATTCGAAACACCACAGACTCGAAACTGACTGAAATTGACTCGAAAGGAGCGTATTTTGGTTAGACTCGAGACTAGAGTGAAACCCTAATTACCCCTATAGATTCGAGCGCCGCAAACTCGAAAAACGGCTAACACTTTGATTTTTTTGACGTTTTACAGATTAAATCACCATTTTTCAAACGAAAAATAATGATTTCGACCAAAAACGTGAAAAACCACAAAGTGTTTCCCGAATATGAATTTGCTAAGCTCAAAAACACGTTTTTGAGAGAAAAACCGTCCAACTAGCGTCAAGAAACCTAGAATGTATCTGATGAACACGAAGAACACCACGAACACTCCGTAGGCTCTGATACCACTTGTAAGGTCTACCACTGCAAGATCTATCTAGACGCGGATCCGTTAACGAGTGCGGAATCCTCGTTGACGGTCAGACGGACAACTCTCAACCAACGGAAACACGGAGACTATTAGACGCTGAACGAACGACACACGAACGATCCTACGTACTAATTCTCTCCGAAACGGGACTCACCTAGCTGATAAACTCGAGATCGCCTATTGCTTAATTCCTCACGAATTCTGCCAAAGGTCTACTAATCATTCGAGTCTATCCCTAATTATAGACCCTGATTCGAGTCTGTTGTGGGCCAACCTCGAATCTGGCCTAAGGCCCATTCGAATCTGTCCATCTGACAGATTCGAATCTAGCCCATTCGAATCTAAGGATACATTCGAATCTATCACAGATTCGAATGCCTTCCTTAACCTATTCGAATCTAGCCAATACACTTAAACACTTAAGTGATGAAACTTATGTTTTAACTTATGCTTGACATAATCTTTGACCTTTATGTTTGAACTTCTTGTAATATGTTACATCAAGTTCAAACACACAATCAATAACAGACAAACACATATTAAACATATATATCAAAATACTGATTAACTCAGAATATTACCTGAATCATAATGCAAATCGATTAGACTGCTATCGTCACACAGGGTGTACCAACAAGTAGAAACAACACGATTAACCAGCTTGAAAGGCAATAGCAGTGACACGCTAATTCCTAAGCTCTTTCGACTTTTCAGGTGACTAATTTCCTCAAAATCCAAAAAAGCAATGAATTATGCTTCTTTAAAGATGTGTAAATTGCATGTACAACGAACATATTCTCAGTCAATTTTTATTATAGGGTACACTTTTGAAGTCAATGTTTAAAAACCTATATTATAAGTTTATAATCAAAGGAGGAACCTATATCAAAAGAAAAAGACGTTGACTTTTGGTAAAAAGAGCCCATATTTCGTAACTAGGTCTCAATTTAACAGTAGTCACGTTGACTTTGAAAATACATTCCATATAATTTAAATTGACTTGAAAGTATGTTACTTCAAAGTGCAATTTTCCTTTAAGATAGTAAATAATGCATCAAACTTAGAATTCAATAGACAGATTTGAAACATGATTAAAAAAGATAACCGACCATGGGATCTTATAACGCTTTGCCGCAATCTCTAAACAGAGAATCAATGCTTCTCTTTCTGATTTCAAGAATCTTTTTGCTTCTTCATCTTCTTCTTTTCTTATTTTAGATGCTGTTGCTGCAGCATCTAATTTGGCTTTTGCTTTTTCATCATTCTTTGAAGTGTTTGGAATCAGAGCATCCAGTCCAAAGGGATCGGACTCTTCCTTGACACTTGATTCAGGTATAGGATTCAACGAAGCATTTTGTTCTCTTTCTGTTTGAGATTCTACTTCCACTACTTCCGAATGTCTTTTAAGGCAGCGGCTTCTTCTATGTCATCATCTTTTGTTGCTACAGGAAGATTCGAGATAGCTTCTTTGATTCTCCCACAAGCCTACGAAAACTAAAGAGACAACAAAATCAAACAATCATATATCACAATTTTTAATCAAAAATAAAATGTTTATAACCACTGGAAATTAAAAAAAAAACTCCCTTTATTTTTAACATTGGAGAGAAGGCATTGGTGAAGATTGAAAGTTGAAAGTCTGAAACTATAAGGCGTTCACTTAACAAAAACGGAAGTATTTCGGGTTATTTTTTAACGAAAACAAGGGTTTTATGACATGTTTTCTAAAAATAAATTTTCATTTTCATTTTCAAAATTTATATATAAACGTTGAAAAAACCATTTTTCCCCATTGAAAACGCGGGTGTTTTCAATCACTTTCAGATGCATTTCTCTTCTCATTTTCACCCTATTTCTCTCATTCCTCTTGTTCATCTGGCGATCCATCTCGTTCTTCTCCGTCGATCCATCTCGTTCCCTCTCTGCCATGAATCCATCTTGATCCCACCGGTGAAAGCCCTCCTTCTCCGTCATCGTGAATCCATTACAGATCGTCTCCGTAAAAGTGTCTCCTTCGCGGGTATATCTCACCTTCAAAAACTTTTAGTATATGTTTCGACAAATCGAACATATTTGCATATGTTACTTGATCTGTTTCAAATGAAAGGTGCATTTGGTTTGTTTGACTATTTTTTACAATATGGAGTGTTCTTGGGGTTTTTTTTCTGGCTGTCGACATTTATATAATAGGAACCAGTCCTATTTTCTTTTGGATTCAAGCTATTGAAAAAATCGATTGATGTTTAAGGTCTTTTTGATTGTTAGCCTTTAGGGCTAAAGGGTTCACGTTAATGGGTTTTTGATAGTGTTTGGTTCATGTTAATTGTTGTGGTTAACAATGTGTTTTGTTGGGGGTTATTACCTAATTGGGGCTATTTAATCCAAATACCTTTGGTGGTTTGAGACCGACCTCATAAAGACGGTGCATTTAGTTACCAGAAGTTAAAGTAATATGAAACAAAACTGATAAGTGAGCAAAGCACATGCAAAGAGAACATAATAAAGAAAAGAGCAAAACAGAACATACCTTCCCTTTTAAGCATCCATTTCCCCAAAGTTGGTATAAAAAAGATGATTTAGAAGTGTGCTCTTCCCTGTCACAAGCACATTAATATCATAACCAACATAAGAGCTCACAATAACTGATAATACCCGATCCTTTTATAAAGTAATACTTAAAACTTGAAGACGGAAATAAGCCTGTAAAAAGTATCATTTTTCACAGCAAGAAAACCATTCTTATCACATATTTGATGTCAAAACAAGTCATTTCTAAATCAAATTGTCAATATTTTGTGTGTGACTGTGTGTGTGTGTGAAGGTACATGTATATTTCTGTTTTTGACTCCAGATTCCAAATAAATGACATTTAGCTTTAGTTGTGATGTTTATTGGGCCAGCCCTATATGGTTACATAAAAATATGGTTATATTTCTATTTTTGACTCCAGATTGCAGAACACAACAGCCCCTTTGTATTCTTCTTTTTCCCTCATTTGTGTTCGAACATAACGGCCCTTATATGGGCTGCCAATTTTCACCTCTTAGTTTAGGATTACTTAAATATCAACTAAAAATATATATAAATGCTTGAATGTATATATATTAGGGGCAAAACTTATGGCTGAAATTAGGGAGTTGTAGCACCAAAAACACTCACAGGTTGTGAGTTTCGGAATCTGCACAAGTCACACACAAAATCGCTGCAGCATACTCCCCGACAACTACATACAATCACAGCACGACTTCAAGTGGTTCTTAGTTTCTTACATGTTTTAATGGTCAATTTGTATGAAATTTTGTGTCCGAAATCCCCCTAATAGCTGCCGCGTTTGGTCCCTCTTTAATCCACAGCAGCAGGTTTATATATATATATATATATATATATATATATATATATATATAGAGGGAGGTTCAATTGAGAACTTTTATGCATCGAGGCACAAAAGAACCTATATCATCCATTAGATCAAAAAATTGTATGGATTAGATTAATGACAAAAGGGTAAATAGTTGGACAATTTTATGCATCTTGTGCATTATAGAAACAAACAAGGAAGGGCATTTTGGGGAATGTGCATACCTCATTAAATTTAATATTTCAACAAATAATCAAATAATAAATGCTAAATAAATTCAATTGATACATTTCCAAATTTAACAAAAATTACACAAAGTCAAAAAAGATGATGGAGATCGATGCATTTCATCGTTACCTCGTGTTTATCTATGCATCGTGTTAAAAAAAGACGCATTTAACAAAAAAAATACACAAATTTATTTATGCATCATGTTCAACTTGTTCATCATTCATGTATGCATCGTGTTCGTCGTTCATATTCTTCATTCATCTATGTATCATGTTTAATTTGTTCATCATTCATCTATGCATCGTCATTGTTCATCATCCATTTATGTATCATCATTTTTCGTTATCGTTCATCATCCATCTATGCATCGTCATTGTTCATCATCCATCTATGCATCATCATTATTCATCCTTCATCATCCATTTATGCATCGTGTTTTTCATAATTATCATCGGTTGCATCTCTTGTTCATGGTCATCATCATGGTGGTTCACCGTTAATCTTCATATTCAAGTCATCATTACTATGAAAATCATGAAGAACATGATTAGAGAGAAAGGGAGAGAGGGAGGGAGAGAGAGAGAGAGAGAGAGAGAGAGAGAGAGAGAGAGAGAGAGAGAGAGAGAAATGGGGAGGAAAATGAGGAATATAGTTTATATGAGATTTTAATTCAAGATGTAACTCCTAATTATCTTTTAATGATTTTTAAAAATAAATTAATTATCATATCTTTAGTTTTCCATAAATGCCCTTTGTGCACCCTTGGTAGATTATCGGATGCACAAAAGTTCCTCGAGGTTCTCGATGCATAAAAGTTATCAATTGAACCTCAATCTCTCTCTCTCTCTCTCTATATATATATATATATATATATGTATGTATGTGTGTGTGTGTGTGTGTGTATATATATATATATATATATATATATATATATGTATGTATATATGTATGTATGTTAATTGTTCAATCAACAGGGAAAAGGAAGGATCAATGGTCCAAATGCTAAGTAATAAACACGCACTAAAGTTCGCATATACATGTGGTCGTGTACACATATATTTCAGCTGTTAAGTTAATAGGCATCAAGGATTGGCTTTAAGTCGAGAAAAGAAAAATAAGATAATGGAATATGATCATAATCACAGAACACAAACAACCAGTGGTGCAACTTTATTTAGAAAAGAAAGGATAGTCAACTGAGTCCTTGAGGCAGATGCAATTACAAAGGATGCATATCTAATGTTGTGATTGATAGACATATAAATCCAATTGTGAAGTTTACCATGCAGAATTGCCTAGCTAAACTCTCTCACGATCAATAAATCTCCATCACTCAACGAATCTATAGCATCTCTCTGTTATTTGCATCGCTCTCTATGATGTAACCCTAAACACCATGATTGATGTTTGCCTATTGTTCTGATTATTGTTGCTTATGATTGTTGGTAATTGATGTCTTGCTGGTTTTAATTTGTGTTTCTTCTATTTAGGATCAAAAGCAAACCCCTTTATCTGACTTCCATTTTCAGCAGTTAATACATGGAAACATTTTCAATTTTATTGAACATGTAAACATTTTTAATTTCCAACGCCTCACCATCCAACGATCCTCGTCATTAATTCCTTCTGTTGATTTGGTATGTTTCTGTTCTTTTTTATTTTTTTCAATATATAATTCTGTTTTGTTTCTTCTCGAGTTTTGTTAGATGATAAAGCTGATACAATGGCTTCATCCTGTATTCAATCTGCTTATATTCGATGGGCTTGGTCTAGATATTTATTTTTCATTTTGATGCTTAACTTTCTGTTTTTTTTTTCTTTTTCCTTTTGATTTATTTGCTTCTGTTTGTTTTGCAATTTCGAACTGAACGGGATACTCTTCTCTATACACATAGTAGTCATTGTAGTTTACTAGCTTTAGTTTAATTTACTTGTAAATTGATAAAGGTCAAGATGTTGTGTTTATTGTTTCTCGTTTGGCTTCAAAGATCTCAAAAATAGTTGCTATGAATGATTGAATATCATATATATGTTGTGGCTGTATTGCCATGTATTTTGTTCTACATGAGGTTGGCCTTTATTAATTGATAACACTTATGGGGGGGGGGGGGGGGGGGGGGGGGGGGGGGGGGGGGGGCGGGGGGGGGGGAGGGATGCTGTGGTTCTGTAGCATAAATGCATATATTGAAACCATGTGCACTTGTATCAATGAAAAAACATCCGCATTTGTGCTACTACACCTGTGTTACAATACATATATTTTGGTTTTGGAATATGGTATCTGTTGGATGCAGTTCATTTACACCAACCCAATGACATTGTTTATACATAATTAACTAGAAAAGTTTATAGAATACTTGCAACAAATTATCATCAACTTCTTTGCAAAACTTTAATTAATTACATGGTTTGGATCCAACATTTGTGTATGTCAAGTCAACAAGACTAATCCTACAACAGGTATGAATAAAAGTTTTTTTTTTTAATAGAATTCATATGCTATTGATTATACTTTTATGCAGAAATATTTTGCGATTTGATATAATTTCTTTCTATAAACATTCATACATTGGTTATATCAAATATAAACATTAACCAGCATAGGCAGTAAATTATTTGATATAATTTCATTATACTTTTATGCAAAAACATGTCTATTGTTACAAGTAGTAGTAGCAGCTCAAGTTCAGATGATGAAAATGACTTATTAGATCTAATGAATTCTGAATTTCTAAATGACCACACCTCTGTGTTTATAGAACTTCAATATTTACTAGGAAAGAGTACGTACGTGAAATTTTGTGTGGAAATCCTATCATATGTTATGAGTCATTTCGGATGAAACAGCATGTGTTTCTGAATCTATGTGACAAGCTTAGAAGGGCAACTTTGTTACACGATGGTAGAGATGTTGGTGTAGAAGGTGTTGCTATGACTTTGCGCATTCTTTGTCATGACACAAGACAAAGAATGGTTGGTGATCGATTTCAACATTCCATCGCAACAGTTCATTTATGGTTTAAGTTAGTGGTGCGAGCATTGAAAGAATATGAAGCTACAATAGTTATGTTGGAAAAAAGTGTAAATTTTTCAAAGGAAAAAGTGTATTTTCTATGTTTTTGGACCAAATATAATTATATATAATTGTGAGATATATAATTAATATTTTGTGGGTTTGTATTCTCCTTGAAGAGAGGATTCCAACAGTATAAAGAATGTCCAAAACGGAGCTAAGATGAATGAGATATCGATGCTCAAAGATTGGTGTTTGGAATGAATGAAACTCCTTCTAAGTGGGTGAATTGAGTCCCACATAGGAAGGGAGATGAAAACCAAAGTGAGTTTATAATGAGGAGTGTTCAAAGCCATGACAAGATTGTTTGTGGTTTTTCCTCACTGAACTCATGTACAATTGTGGACACGAATGCAACTATGAAAACCAGGGCTCGTACGAGACAACTTTTTTACTCCGAGGGTTGCTAAAAGCTGTTACGAGTTCGAAAAAACTGTTACGATTTGGTTTTCAACACATAATTATCATATTAATTAACAATAAACCTTGTAATAATGGAGGATTACAAAACGGTTTTTGCAATTAAAATATGATTAATTAGGTGTTTCAATTCATTTTTTCCTATAAAAGAATAGGATATTCAACACATCTTTTTGACACTTGAAAGACTTGAAAATATACTTGAATATTTTGAAACATTTTGCACTTTAAACGGCGAGACGTTGCTGTTTCCAAGAACGAAGATCACTTAGAATTCACGTGATTTTTCAGGTAAGTTGGTTACCTCCGGCAGTACACACTGCTTTGGCTGTTGTACCCTGGGAAACAGACTTCGAATCTGTTTTAAGGAAATCGTGTCAAACACGAGACTCAGCCTTCTTTTTCGCATTGTAATTTACTTTTCATCATTGTTATTTCCTTTACTTGTAATTAGGGATGGCAATGGGGCGGGGCGGGGCGGGGTTCTCAGTTCCCGTCCCCATCCCCGCTTCATAATCCTCTCCCCCATCCCCGGCCCCATCCTCGGCGGGGAATGAGTTCCTATTCCCATCCCTGTCCCAATCGGGGATCGGGGATCCCCGTCGGGGAATCGGGTTTTTCAAGCTCCTAAAGATTATTTAAATTTAAACTATAAATAGTAATTTAGTATAAAAATATATCCAAATAAACATTAAAAAAAATTAATTCAAACATATTTGAGGTATCTACATATATAACCTATAATTTGTAATAAAACTAAAACAAAGAAATGGATGCAAAACATTTATAAAACCAATGAAATGAAAAATAACAATAGTATTTTAAACTATAGACTAGTCATATACAATGATATTTAATATATTATATAAAATGTAATGAATAATTTACATTGTAAAGTTAAATATATATAATAATTTATATTAAAACATAATTTATAACCGGGGTCGGGTTCGGGGTCGGGGATTATGTCACACCCTGCTACCCCGGTTGGCAGCGAGGCGTGACGAGTGCAGAAGCGTAACCATAATCATAATGAACGACCACTATATGGACGTTTTTAAAATACATCGTTAAAGCTTTAAAGCATAGTAATGTTTTACATGAGAAATGAAGTTCGCACAATTACAGAGATTTAATTACATAATTAAAATATCCAAAATAATGCAGCTAAATCTCCGTTAAATTGAATATGCATGCGACTCCATGGATGCAGAATCTTGAAAGTAAAATACGTCCGAGGCATACTTGCCTTAATTTCCTGAAAATACACGCTAAAATACGTCAACAAAAATTGTTGGTGAGCTCATAAGTTTACACGTAAATCTGACTCGTATGGACAACAATAATAGAGATTGAATTTATAAAAACATAAATTCCTTGTTATGTATTACATATAAACCATCATGCAACCGAAGCTTAATTTAAAATGAGTTTGCCCTGTGCAATATTCCTATACGTAATACCGTTTGTTGAATATATATGCACCCGCTGTTAGCCAATCCAACTAACCCGAGTGGGGGACATGACTCCCAATAGATCTATCCACAATATATTCGCACTTACAAATAAATGCAATTAACGGTTCATGATATCAGAGCTAATGGAACCACATGTGTAATACATAATAGAAATGAAAATATTTCCGTGTCCATATAAAAACGAAGCATGTATTTCATCCCCAAAACATAACAGTGTGAAAATAGGGGCTATGAGAACTCACCGGAATTGCGATGGCAAAAATCTAACGTGAAAAGCTTTTAGCGGAAAGTGACGGATGATGCACCGGGCGAGATTAAACGGGTCCTAAATGATAATAAGGACTTAATATCTCTAATATATATTGATATATACATATTTATGGATTTTTATGTCTTAAATCACCCAACATTACAAGTTTATAAATAAAATTTGCTTAAAACGTCAAGTTTATATATATATAATTTTCCAGCTTTTTCGGAGGTTTTTCGGCCTACTTTGAGGCTGTTTTTGACCAAGCTCCAAAATGTTTTAGACTTTGGTTTTCTAGGACATTAAACTACTATATACAAAGGATTTTGAGAATCAAGAATGGCCATTTTTCGAGTTGTTTAGGTTGGTGAAAAAGCTCGTTAAAAACGCTATGTTGGCCATTTTTGAGCTGTCAAACTTTCGGTTTCCCAACTAATTTCTGGGGGTCTTAAACTTCAATCTAAATTATGAAAAATTACAGATCTGTAGTTAAGACATAGATCTAAATTTTGAGACAAGAATCAACTCATTTCGTTGAGTTATGAATTAGTTATGATTTTTCAAATTCGATATAAATTTTCTGCCGAAAATCCGTAGTTTAAAAACTTAAAACAACTTATGATTCTTGTTGTTTATTCAAAGGCTATTTGTATAAAAGTTATAATAGTTATAAAAACACATATATATCACATGTTTTCATAATATTAGCACTTTTATAATGTGTTCATATATTCATAAACACCTTTAAAGAAACAACATAAAAATAAAAACTAGAAACTTATAAACTTGAGTTTTTATGAAACTTGTTGTTGTAGGTGATTATATATATTATGCAAGAGTTATATAAACATAAATATAAGATAAAATAAGCTAGTATATACTTACTTTGATGTGTTTGGAGAATGAAAATGAGTAGAAAACTTGATCTTGAAAGAGTTGCACAAGAAATTCTCCTTGAACACTTGAAGAACAAAACAAATTTTGAGGTGGTGTGTGTGTGGCCCTTGTGGCCGGATTTAAGAGAGGGAGGGAGAGAGTTTTTGAGTTGATGAAGGTGTGAAGAATGAAGAGGATTTGGGTCTCTATTTATAGAGGAAAGTTGGAGGTTGAAATGATGTAAGATATGGAGGTTGAGTGTAAGATTTTAATGAAATGAAAGAGGGATGGTGAAGAAGGATTTGATCTTGATAGGTTGAGTAAAAAAAATATTTATCAATTGTCCTTGTGTCCTTCACAAGGCCGGCCATATGGGGTATTTTAAATGTATTTTTATTTTTATTTTTATTTTTTTTGTATAAAAGTATTTAGAATGTATTCTTGTATTTTCCTTTCTTGTAAATTCAAAAATACTTTTGAATGCATTGTTTTAATGAATTGTTTTAGTTTTGCATAATTAATGTTAAGTAATTGTATTAGTGTATGATTAGTGTCACTGATCATAATTTAATTATATACTTAATTGAATTAATCCCTCATATCGTAAATCGATCGGATTAATTGATTTCTCGATTCATCGCACCAATGAATTTGATTCTAATTGAGTTCCATCTGACTTTTATTATCGGGATCCGACGGTGCTTGAGTTTCTTGACTTCTCGGTCCATTATTTCTACAGGTTGCTCAATGAAGTTCAACTTATCGTCTAACTCCAGCTCGTCTATGAGTATAACGAGTGATTCATCAGCCAGACACTTCTTAAGATTGGACACGTGGAAGGTATTATGAACGTTACTAAGCTCTGGGGGCAGATCGAGTCGGTAAGCTACCGGGCCAATTCTTTTGGTGATCTTGAATGGTCCGATATAACGAGGATTTAGTTTTCCCCGTTTCCCGAAACGGATTACGCCTTTCCAAGGCGAGACCTTCAACATTACTTGATCTCCCTCTTGGAATTCCAAATCCTTCCGTCGAATGTCTGCATAACTTTTCTGTTGATCCCGCACAATCTTTAATCGGTTACGAATCTGGGCTATCTTCTCTGTAGTCTCCTGGATGATCTCAGGTCCAGTAATCTGACTATCTCCTACTTCAGCCCAACAAAGAGGTGATCGACACTTTCGCCTGTAGAGTGCCTCGAATGGGGCGGTCTTAATGCTCGAGTGATAGCTGTTGTTATAGGAAAACTCGACTAATGGCAGGTGCCTGTCCCAACTTTTGCCAAAATCGATGACACATGCCCTTAACATGTCTTCCAAAGTCTGAATCGTCCTTTCACTCTGACCATCCGTTTGCGGGTGATAGACTGTGCTCATATCTAGACGTGTACCCGGTGCTTCTTGCAATGACTGCCAAAATCTTGATGTGAACCGGCTGTCCCTGTCTGATATAATTGATACAGGTACTCCATGTCTTGAGACGACTTCTTTAAGATAGATTCGTGTTAACTTATCCATCTTATCAGTCTCCTTGATTGGCAGGAAATGTGCGGTTTTGGTAAGTCGATCCACAATCACCCAAATAGTGTCATAACCTCCAGAAGTTTTTGGCAACTTGGTGATGAAATCCATGGTGATGTTTTCCCACTTCCACTGGGGTATTTCTGGTTGAACTAGCAATCCTGATGGTTTTTGGTGCTCAGCCTTAACCTTCAAACATGTTAAGCACTTGCTGACATAGGTAGCAATGTCAGCCTTCATGTTTGGCCACCAGTACATTCCTTTCAAGTCGTGATACATTTTATCTGACCCTGGATGGATAGCATATCTTGTCCTATGCCCTTCATCCATGACCAGCTTCCTTACTCCTCCGAGTTTTGGTAGCCAAATTCTGCCCATGAAGTATCGACATCCATCTGGCTTAATTTCAAACTGCTTATCCATACCTCTCAAGGCTTCATCCAGTAGGTTACCCTCCTTGACTGCTTCTTCTTGTGCCTTGCGAACTTGAGAGTTTAGGTTTGACTGTATAGTCATGACCAAAGCTCGGACTCTCAAGGGTTTAACACGTTCCTTTCGGCTCAGGGCATCGGCTACGACGTTTGCCTTCCCCGGATGATAACGAATTTCGCAGTCATAGTCGCTAAGTAGTTCAACCCAACGACGCTGTCTCATATTTAGCTCTTTCTGATTCAGAATATGCTGAAGGCTTTTATGGTCTGTGAATACCGTGCACTTAGTTCCATACAGGTAGTGCATCCATATTTTGAGAGCAAACACCACTGCTCCAAGCTCTAAGTCGTGAGTCGTATAACTCACATCGTGAATTTTGAGCTGTCGTGATGCGTAGGCAATGACTTTATCCCTTTGCATGAGCACACAACCTAATCCATTGTGTGAGGCATCACAGTAGACCACAAAATTTTCAGTCCCTTCAGGTAAGGAAAGAATTGGTGCACTACACAACCTTTGCTTTAACGGCTGAAATGCCTTTTCTTGCTCTTCACCCCAGATATACTTCACATCCTTCCGAGTCAATTCTGTTAAGGAACCTGCTATCTTTGAGAAGTTTTCGATAAATCGCCTATAATAACCGGCAAGTCCTAGAAATTGGCGGATTTCCGTGGGGGTTCTAGGAGTCGCCCAGTTCTTTATGGCCTCGATTTTTGATGGATCAACTTGGATTCCCTGGCTGTTGATCACATGTCCAAGGAATTTAACTTCTCGCAACCAAAATTCACATTTTGAAAATTTGGCGTATAACTGTTCCTTCTCTAACAACTCCAAGATCAGCTTGAGATGTTGTTCATGCTCCTCCTTACTTCTGGAATAGATGAGAATATCGTCTATGAACACTATTACAAATTTGTCCAGATATGGTTTACACACTCGATTCATGAGGTCCATGAATACGACTGGTGCATTGGTCAAACCGAATGGCATTACCTGGAATTCGTAATGTCCATATCGAGTTCTGAATGCTGTCTTGGGAATGTCTTCTTCCCGAACCTTTACTTGATGATAACCGGATCGCAAATCAATCTTAGAGTAGAAGCTAGATCCCTGTAGTTGGTCAAACAGGTCATCAATTCTGGGGAGAGGGTAGCGGTTCTTTACCGTTAACTTGTTTAGCTCTCGGTAGTCTATGCACATTCTGAAGGATCCGTCTTTCTTTTTCACGAACAAGACCGGAGCTCCCCAAGGTGAGGAACTTGGTCGAATGAATCCTTTATCCATCAACTCTTGTAATTGATTGGATAGCTCTTGCATCTCAGAAGGGGCGAGTCTATATGGGGCCCTTGCGACCGGTGCAGCTCCCGGCACCAAATCGATTTGAAACTCTACTTGCCTAGTTGGCGGAAGTCCAGGCAAATCTTCCGGGAAGACCTTCGGATAGTCACAAACCACTGGAATATCCTCGAGTCGCTTCTCCTCCGACTCTTTTTCTACACTTTGTACCAGTACTGCATGGCAACCTTTCCTAAGGCACTTTAATGTTCTTAGGCCGGATATGACATTCAACTGTCGGTTCTTTCTTTCTCCTTGGACTGTTAGGAACTTCTTCTTGTGGAGTGGTATCCGTACCACTTTCTTACCACACAAAATCTCGGCATGATTGTGTGACAACCAATCCATACCAACTAATACATCAAAACTTCCGAGTTCTATAGACATCAAGTCTATCTTAAAGGGATGATCTGCCAGCTTCAGTGTGCATTCCTTAATGATACTACTTGCCTCTATTATTTTACCGTCAGCGAGTTCTATAGTATAAGAGTTGTCTAAGGGAAAAGGAGTGGCATTCAATTGCTTACTAAACTTATCAGATATAAAGCTCCTATCAGCCCCAGTATCAAAGAGTACGTAAGCATAAATGTCATTTAAAAGAAACGTACCTGATACTACGTGGGGATCTTGACGAGCGTCACCTGCTCCTAACACAAAAGCTCTCCCCTGAGCTCCTCCACCATTCCTCAGCTTCGGGCACTCACTCTTGAAGTGCCCAGTAACTCCACATTCAAAGCAGCCTTTTTGATTTCCGCCATTGCCACCCGGGGTTCCAAACTTACAGTCTTTGGTCATATGGCCAACACGTTTGCATTTTCCACAAGTTGGGCAGGGACCCTTGTTGTGATGAAAGGTGCATTGGGTGCAGTAAGGCTTGTTACCCGTGTAGCCTTTCCTCGATTCAGATCCTGCTACATAAGCCCTGATGGTCTCGGGCTTCTTGGATTGTGAACCTGTGTTCTTTCCAGACTTGTCTTCCCACTTTCTCTTGTTTTCCCCGGCTTTGGCTTCATTCCTCCGGGACACTTGATCCATCAGATTGTTGGCCATCCTGATGGCATCCTGTATGGTGGATGGGTTGGAGGCAGTGACATTACCTTGAATTTGAGGAGCGAGTCCCCAAATGTAACGTTCGATCTTTTTGAACTCCGGGGTCACCATCTGAGGGCACAGGATGCTCAGTTCATGAAATCGATTGGTGTACCCCGCTACATCCGTTCCCTTCATCGTCAGGTTCCAGAACTCCGATTCCATCTTCTGGAGTTCGTTTTTCGGACAGTACTCGTCTGTCATCATTTGCTTCAACGCGGACCATGTGAGCTGGTAGGCTTCATCAATACTTACAGATTGGACATATGAATTCCACCATGTGAGGGCGCTATCTTGTAGAGTGTGAGTAGCGAACTTCACTTTATCTCCTTCAGCACATCCGCTGACACGAAAGACAGATTCTAACTTCTCAAACCACCGTATCAAGCCAACGGCTCCTTCGGTTCCGTTGAAGTACCGGTGTTTGCAACTTAAAAATCCTTTAATTCCACAACCTTTTGCGTGGATTTCAGTTCCTTTCGTGGTGCGGCTAGCACCACCATCTCCATTAGCTGAGCTATTCCTATTTGCCTCATACGTGGCTATAGCGGCAGCCACTCTTTGTGCGACTAGCTCTTCAATGTCAGCAGCGTTCATTGCTCGTTTCGGCGGCATTATCTTAAAATTTTAAAGAAAAAGCATAGTGTAAGAAGTTGAATCTTAAAGAGGTAAATTTTCCTTAAAGCACAATACAATAATCATCAAACACAATTTCATAAATAACTTGCAATTTTTCATTAATCATTCGAAATTTTCTTACATTAGGGGCGGGTTATTACCCGAAAATTTTTGTCCTATACTATTACATGATATTTTTCCTACTATTACAAAGATAGATAGAAGTGCACTAAGTGTGGGAGTGATCAGGGGTCTCTCCCTTTTCCATCGCGTTGAGGCGCTGAGTCAGCTCCTCGATCCGAGCTTGACTTTCGGCTAGTTGCTGCCGAAGCTCATTCAGGCCATCCTGTTGGATGGTGAGAGCATGCTGGTTAGCCAAGTAGATGTTGGAGTTTTGTAACTCCTCCCGCTCTAAACGAGCGATCATCCCCCCGATATCTTGGTTAAGGGACCGAATCTGGTGATCATGCCTGGTAGATCGTGCTACCAAGAGTGGTATGGTTTGTTCGGTAGGCTCTTGGGTGAGTGACGGGACAGGTGCGGAGGATGGTCCTCCTATCTCGAAGTTGGGAGGAATTCCCTCCATCTGCCTCCATTCGCGAAGGGTCTCCGGTATCCAGCCCCATCGCCGGGCGTCTACCCGTCGGTGTGGTGGTGGGGGATTGGGCTGGGGAGTCGGGACATGAATAGACTCCCTTCTTGGTGGGTTCGCCCGCTTTCGGGGTGTGTACAACATTTTGGGGCCGTTAGGGTAAGGCCTATACGGCTTATATGACGGCTCGGCTGGGTGGTATGGAACGCGAGCAGGGACCGTTGGGGGCAATGGATCTTCTTCCTCCATCGGCTCCTCTTCCGTCTCCTCCATTGGATCTTCCGAGGGGTCCTCTTCTTCCGATGTTTCTTCTTCGGGGAAAATCTCAGTAGCCGTGGGGCTCGCAGGAGTGTACTCCTCCTCTGAATCCGATAAGATGATGGTTTCCGGATGTGACATGATTTCTGCTATCAAGGTCCATTCATAGTCTTTTAGTTAGTTACAAAATATTTTTAAAATCAGTAAATTTTATGTGCAGTTATAGTCTAGGGTACTAATGGAACCTAGTTCACTATAACTATGGCTCTGATACCAATCTGTCACACCCTGCTACCTCGGTTGGCAGCGAGGCGTGACGAGTGCGGAAGCGTAACCATAATCATAATGAACGACCACTATATGGACGTTTTAAAAATACATCGTTAAAGCTTTAAAGCATAGTAATGTTTTACATGAGAAATGAAGTTCGCACAATTACAGAGATTTAATTACCTAATTAAAATATCCAAAATAATGCAGCTAAATCTCCGTTAAATTGAATATGCATGCGACTCCATGGATGCGGAAGCTTGAAAGTAAAATACGTCCGAGGCATACTTGCCTTAATTTCCTGAAAATACACGCTAAAATACGTCAACAAAAATTGTTGGTGAGCTCATAGGTTTACACGTAAATCTGACTCGTATGGACAACAATAATAGAGATTGAATTTATAAAATCATAAATTCCTTGTTATGTATTACATATAAACCATCATGCAACCGAAGCTTAATTTAAAATGAGTTTGCCCTGTGCAATATTCCTATACGTAATACCGTTTGTTGAATATATATGCACCCGCTGTTAGCCAATCCAACTAACCCGAGTGGGGGACATGACTACCAATAGATCTATCCACAATATATTCGCGCTTACAAATAAATGCAATTAACGGTTCATGATATCAGAGCTAATGGAACCACATGTGTAATACATAATAGAAATGAAAATATTTTCGTGTCCATATAAAAACGAAGCATGTATTTCATCCCCAAAACATAACAGTGTGAAAATAGGGGCTATGAGAACTCACCGGAATTGCGATGGCAAAAATCTAACGTGAAAAGCTTTTAGCGTAAAGTGACGGATGATGCACCGGGCGAGATTAAACGGGTCTTAAATGATAATAATGACTTAATATCTCTAATATATAGTGATATATACATATTTATGGATTTTTATGTCTTAAATCACCCAACATTACAAGTTTATAAATAAAATTTGCTTAAAACGTCAAGTTTATATATATATATATATAATTTTCCAGCTTTTTCGGAGGTTTTTCGGCCTACTTTGAGGCTGTTTTTGACCAAGCTCCAAAATGTTTTAGACTTTGGTTTTCTAGGACATTAAACTACTATATACAAAGGATTTTTAGAATCAAGAACGGCCATTTTTCGAATTGTTTAGGTTGGTGAAAAAGCTCGTTAAAAACGCTATGTTGACCATTTTTGAGCTGTCAAACTTTCGGTTTCCCAAATAATTTCTGGAGGTCTTAAACTTCAAAATAAATTATGAAAAATTACAGATCTATAGTTAAGACATAGATCTAACTTTTGAGACAAGAATCAACTCATTTTGTTGAGTTATGAATTAGTTATGATTTTTCAAAGTCGATATAAATTTTCTGCCGAAAATCCGTAGTTTATAAACTTAAAACAACTTATGATTCTTGTTGTTTATTCAAAGACTACTTGTATAAAAGTTATATAACACACATATGACACATGTTTTCATAATATTAACATGTTTATAATGTGTTCATATATTCATATGCACATTTAAAGAAACAACTTAAAATAAAAACTAGAAACTTATAAACTTGAGTTTTTATGAAACTTGTTGTTGTAGGTGATTATATATATTATGCAAGACTTATATAAACATAAATATAAGATGATATAAGCTAGAATTTACTTACTTTGATGTGTTAGGAGAATGAAAATGAGTAGAAGACTTGATCTTGAAAGAGTTGCACAAGAAATTCTCCTTGAACACTTGAAGAACAAAACAAATTTTGAGGTGGTGTGTGTGTGGCCCTTGTGGCCGGATTTGAGAGAGGGAGGGAGAGAGTTTTTGAGTTGATGAAGGTGTGAAGAATGAAGAGGATTTGGGTCTCTATTTATAGAGGAAAGTTGGAGGTTGAAATGATGTAAGATATGGAGGTTGAGTGTAAGATTTTAATGAAATGAAAGAGGGATGGTGAGGAAGGATTTGATCTTGATAGGTTGAGTAAAAAAATATTTATCATGTGTCCTTGTGTCCTTCACAAGGCCGGCCATAGGGGTGTATTTTAAATGTATTTTTTTTTGTATAAAAGTATTTAGAATGTATTCTTGTATTTTCCTTTTCTTGTAAATTCAAAAATACTTTTAAATGCATTGTTTTAATGAATTGTTTTAGTCTTGCATAATTAATGTTAAGTAATTGTATTAGTGTATGATTAGTGTCACTAATCATAATTTAATTATATACTTAGTTGAATTAATCCCTCATATCGTAAATCGATCGGATTAATTGATTTCTCGATTCATCGCACCAATGAATTTGATTCTAATTGAGTTGAATTTTCTAATAAACCTTGTTAATCACTTGATTAATTTCTAATGACCACTGATTAGACTATAATTGACTATTAAATACAGATTAGGGCTTTGTTGCTAACCTGGTTTAGTGCCGGATGTTACAGATTAAAGTGTCTCCCATCCCCGCCCCATCCCCATTATTTTAAATCGGGGATTCCCCGTCCCCATCCCCATCCCCGGTCAACTCGGGGATTCCCCGGTCAAATCGGGGTCGAGTTACGGGTTCCCCGTCGGGGTTGGGTTTTTTTGCCATGCCTACTTGTAATTTTAATTTCCGTATTTTATTTATTTCCGTGTATTGTAATTTTATTTCAGAATTGTAATTCGTAATAATTTTCTTATAGTTTATAATTGGTATCGGGCACACTATTCCTACAATCTTAAAACAGATTTTACAACCACGATACCGGTTATAAAATTAGGTTTAGAGAAATTGTTTCTTCGATTCAAAAAAGTTTTGTCTCGAAGTAAAAATTTCTATTACATTATTGTTTCAATTCAAACGAGTTTTGTCTCGAAGCAATTGTGTTTTCATTTCATTTAATTATTTCTGTTTCGTTACAAACGAGTTTTGGTTTCGAGACAGATTTAATTTTTGCAACAGCCTTGATTAAGTGTTTAATTTGAACGGCAAATTCGATTATTCACTTTTGGTTTCTTAAACATTGAACGGATGATTCAATTTTAACTTTTAATATAAAATTTGTTATTATTCTCGTTCGGGTTACAAGTGTTTGAATGAACGGTTGATTCATTCTTCACTTTGGTGTTAAATTGAACGGCAGATTCAATTTTAGTGATAAAATTGGTTATAAAAAAAAAGATTTAATTTTGGTTATAAAGTGATTAAATTGAACGGTTGATTCAAGTTTTGTCAATTGAAGTATTTGACATTGTTTATAACAAAAGATTTAATTTTGTTATAAAGTGATTAAATTGAACGGTTGATTCAAGTTTTGTCAATTGAAGTATTTGACATTGTTTATAACAAAAGATTTAATTTTGTTATAAAGTGATTAATTTGAACGGTTGATTCAAGCTTGATCAATTAATGCATTTGACGTTGTTTATAATAAAAGTGTAATTATATTATAAAGTGAGAAAATTTTCTTTTTTGAAAATTTATAAAGTATTTGTTTGAAAAGAAGATTCACAACTACTTATAATTATTTTCTTTGGAGTTAAAGAAAAATGGAAATGTTAGATGGAATTGTGTCACGGCCGATGACTTCAATTATAACATCTATTGCTAAACCATCGATTAAGAAGATGATTAATTTGATTGGAGTTCAAAATGAGAATAATTTTGCCGATCATATTGAGAAATCAGAATCGCTTTCTGATTTAGATCTTGAACCATGCGTGGTTCTTGAAGGCAACGGTGAAGTTGCAAGTGTGATGAATGTGACCGCAATGGTTTCTGAGGTAGCATTGGTAAAATCTGAACCGAATGAATGGTGGATTGACACTGGTTCTATCCGACATGTGTGTTCAGAGAAAAGTTTGTTTGCTACTTTGAAAGTAGTTAATGGAAAAAAGATCTTCATGGAAAACTTTGATACGATTGATGTCAAAGGTGAAGGCGATGTGATCTTGAAGATGACATCCGAGAAAGATCTTAAGTTGACAAATGTTTTGTATGTACCGGAAATTCGAAAGAATGTGGTTTCCGGATGGCTTTTAAACAAGTTTGGATTTAAAATGGTTTTTGAATCGAATAAATTTGTTTTGACCAAGAATGGTCATTTTGTTGGAGAAGGTTTTGCTTTGAATGAAATGTTCAAAATAAATTTGATGATTTTGGAAAGCAATTTTAATAAAACGACTACAAATTCGGTTTATTTGACAGTCTTCTAACGTATGGCATGGTCGTCTTGGACATGTCAATTTTAATTCTTTACGTCGTTTAATTAAGTTAAATTGCATTCCATCTTTTCATATTGATTCGAATTATAAATGCCAAACTTGTGTTGAAGCCAAACTTACAAGATCGTCTTTCCAATCGGTTGAAGGAATAACCGAACCACTTGATATGATTCACACGGATGTGTGTGATTTAAAATCCATTTCTACGAGAGGTGGTAATAAGTACTTCATCACGTTTATTGCTGATTGTACTAGATATTGCTATGTTTACTTAATGAAAAGTAAAGATGAAGCAATCGATAAGTTTGTTTTATACAAACAAGAGGTTGAGAACCAACTCAACAAAAAGATTAAGGTTGTAAGAAGTGATCGAGGTGGTGAATATGTGTCACCGTTTGCGGATTTATGTGCTCAACATGGAACCCGACACGAATTCACCGCTCCTTACTCACCTCAACAAAATGGTATTGCGGAAAGAAAGAACCAAACCTTGAAAGAAATGGTGAATGTCATGTTAATTAGTTCGGGAATGAGCCAAGAAATGTGGGGGGAAGCTATTTTTCGGCTACTTATCTTTTGAATAAAATACCCCGCAAGAAAATGGATAAAACACCGTATGAACTTTGGATGGGAAGAGAGCCATCCTATAAGTACTTACGAGTGTGGGGGTGCCTAGCAAAGGTTGTTGTACCGGCACCTAAGGCTCAAAAGATAGGTACTAAAACGGTTGATTGCATATTTATTGGTTATGCACATCATAGTAGTGCATATCGGTTTCTTGTGTATGAGTCTAAAAATCCAGAAATTCACAAGAATACCATTATGGAATCAAGGAATGCATCCTTCTTTGAGAATATATTTCCTTGTTTACAGAAGGATCGTGCTAGTTCGTCTAAATCGATTGATGAAAATGTCCAAGATGAGACATTAGGACAACCTGAAAGAGAAGAGGTTGAGCCTAGAAAAAGTAAAAGGAAAAGGGTTGAAAAATCATATGGAGATGATTTTGTCACTTACATGGTTGAAAGTGAACCCAAAACTTACCGAGAAGCGGTAACTTCTTCTGAAGGACCTCAATGGAAAGAAGCCATCAAGAGAGAAATTGAGTCAATTTTACAAAATCATACTTGGGAACTAGTGGACCTTACTGAAGGCTGTAAACCACTAGGTTACCGATGACTTTTTAAGAGGAAAATGAAACCTGATGGTTCCATTGATAAATATAAAGCACGTTTGGTAATCAAAGGTTACAAACAAAAGGAGGGTGTTGATTACTTTGATACATATTCGCCGGTTACGCGAATAACATCCATTAGATTGGTGCTTGCAATTGCCGCAATAAGAAATCTAGGAGTGCACCAAATGGATGTGAAGACGGTTTTTCTAAACGGTGATTTAGAAGAGGATATCTACATGGAGCAACCCGAGGGTTTTAGTGCTCCCGGATGTGGAAAGAAAGTTTGTAGGCTTGTTAAGTCATTATATGGCTTGAAGCAAGCTCCCAAACAATGGCATCAAAAGTTTGACCATGTCATGCTAGAATGTGGATTCAAAATTAATGAGTGCGACAAATGTGTGTACATGAAAGAATGATATGATATGTCATTCTTTGTTTATACGTAGACGATATGATTAGCGTTGGTAGTAACGAAAGAATGATTAATTTAACGAAAGAGATGTTGAAATCCAAATTTGACATGAAAGACATGGGTTTAGCGGAAGTGATTCTTGGTATTAAAATCACACGAACCCAAGATAGTCTTGTGTTAAGTCAAACTATTATGTGGATAAAATTCTTGAGAAATTTAGTAATGGTGATTCTAGTATAGCTAGAACTCCAATTGACACTAGTCAACATCTATCGAAAAATAGAGGTGAAAGTGTTGATCAACTAGAATACTCAAGAATTATAGGCAGTCTAGTGTATCTAATGTCTTGTACCAGACCGGACATAGCATATGCTGTAAGCAGGCTAAGTAGGTATACGAGTAATCCGAGTCGGATTCATTGGAAAAGTGTGATACGAGTACTTCGGTATTTGAGATATACTCGAGAGTACGGACTGCGTTATGAGAGATATCCAGCTGTGATAGAAGGATACAACGATGCGAATTGGATATTCGATATAAAAGAATCTAGATCTACAAGTGGATATGTATTTACACTTGGTGGGGCTGCTATTTCTTGGAAGTCTTCCAAACAAACAGTGATAGCTAGATCTACGATGGAATCTGAATTCATCGCATTAGATAAATGTGGTGAAGAAGCCGAATGGTTACGTCAATTTATTGAAGACATACCAAAGTGGCCGAAACCTGTTTCAGCCCTTACTATACATTGTGATAGCCAATCTGCGATTGGTAGAGCGCATAACATAATGTATAATGGTAAGTCAAGACATATTAGACGTCGGCATAATTCGATACGACAACTACTCTCAACAGGTTTTATTACCATTGACTATGTGAAGTCAAAGGATAACATTGCGGATCCGCTTACAAAAGGCTTAAATAGAGAGTTAGTTTTGAAGTCGTCAAAAGGAATGAGACTAAAGCCCATTGATGAATAAATTCATACGAAGGAAAACCTTTATGAATAAAGTGTGGTCACTGTGGGGGGTTGTGAAAAACTCCTAGTCCATTCCTATATGATTTCTAGAAGAAAATCATTTTAGTGACAATGAGGTTAAGCATTTTATAATGATTCGGTCGAAATCATTAATGCTTTTAATGATTCGGGAGAAATCACCTATGTGAGAGAGAAGTGGGGTCGCTTCGAGTGGAATTGTAGGGGCACAATTCTTAATAGCTCTCGCAGAACCAGACTAGTGTTCCATGACCATAACGGACACGACTATGAGGAGTTAACCTTGTTAGGGAGATTCTTGTGTGAAGTGTATTGTCGTCTTCACAAACGACAGCTCAGTTCAAAGACATCGATTTCTACTGACGGCTAGAAGGCTAAGTGCATTTCATAAGGGAAGGTTCAAAGGTTTACACCTACCTATCCTATGCAAGATTTCAACCATTGAAAATTCATTGGAATTTTATGTGTCTTCGATCAATCTCATACATGTGGGGGATTGGAATGTGTTTTCGATCGATCTCTCATTCATGCGGGGGATTGTTGGAAAAAAGTGTAAATTTTTCAAAGGAAAAAGTGTATTTTCCATGTTTTTGGACCAAATATAATTATATATAATTGTGAGATATATAATTCATATTTGGTGGTTTTGTATTCTCCTTGAAGATAGGATTCCAACAGTATAAAGAACGTCCAAAACGGAGCTAAGATGAATGAGATATCGATGCTCAAATATTGGTGTTTGGAATGAATGAAACTCTTTCTAAGTGGGTGAATTGAGTCCCACATAGGAAAGGGGGATGAAAACCAAAGGGAGTTTATAATGAGGAGTGTTCAAAGCCATGACAAGATTGTTTGTGGCTTTTTCTCATTGAACTCATGTACAACTGTGGGCACGAACCAGGGCTCGTACGAGACAACTTTTTACTCCGAGGGTTGCTAAAAGCTGTTACGAGTTTGAAAAAACTGTTACGATTTGGTTTTCAACACATAATTATTCATATTAATTAACAATAAACATTTTATTGTATAAAATATGATTAATTAGGTGTTTCAATTCATTTTTTCCTATAAAAGAATAGGATATTCAACACATCTTTTTGACACTTGAAAGACTTGAAAATATACTTGAATATTTTGAAACATTTTGCACTTTAAATGGCGAGACGTTGCTGTTTCCAAAAACGAAGATCACTTAGAATTCACGTGATTTTTCAGGCAAGTTGGTTACCTCCGGCAGTACACACTGCTTTGGCTGTTATACCCTGGAAACAGACTTCGATTCTGTTTTAAGGGAATCGTGTCAAACACGAGACTCAGCCTTCTTTTTCGCATTGTAATTTACTTTTCATCATTGTTATTTCCTTTACTTGTAATTTTAATTTCCGTATTTTATTTATTTCCGTGTATTGTAATTTTATTTCAGAATTGTAATTCGTAGTAATTTTCTTATATTTTATAATTGGTATCGGTCACACTATTCCTACAAGTTAAACCAAGAGAAATGGAAGAAGTTCAACCGGAAATTTTAGCTAATCCAAGATGGTATTCATTCTTTAAGGTAAATATACTAAAATATCATAGATATAAGTCATTTCGAATCTTATCTAAATTTCTTTACTTATAGAATTGTATAGGGGCAATGGATGGTACTCACGTATCGGCTTGGCACCTTCATCAAAACAAAAATCATTTCGTGGTAGAAAAGCAACTCTTGTTACACGAAATGTATTGGCTATTTGCTCCCATGATATGAAGTTTGTATTTGTTTATACTGGGTGGGAAGGAACTGCTAATGACTCTCGTGTTTTTCATGATGTTGTTAATAGAAAAGGGGTAATTCTCATAACTTATAATTATTCCTTAGCTTATATCTAAAATATTGACAATAATTGATGTTTTTTATGATATACTGCAACAGATAAATTTTATATTGTTGATAGAGGGTTTCCAAATTTAAAAGGATTTTTAGCACCGTATAGAGGTGAAAGGTATCATCGATCTCACTGGCAACATGCACGTGGAGTTAGCGGGAAAAAAAGAAGTTTTCAACTTTACGCATTCGTCGGTCCGTAACGTAATAGAACGTGCATTTGGCGTGAGCAAAGCAAGATTTCATATCCTCAAAGATTTACCAAGCTATCCATTGAGACGTCAGATGTATATTCCACATGCATGTTGTGTATTGCATAATCACATAAGGATGGAAGATAGGGCGGATAATTTATTTACGACATATGGTGATGAATATCTTGAAATTCCGAGCGAAAGATTGAATTTTGTTGAAGAAGGATCTTCAGTGAACACAATGATGAGATGCTTCATGTCGGAGGTTTATAGCAAGTTTCCTATATAAAATTATCTATGCTACTATCAAAGCATTTAGCTTTTACAAGGTACAATGCACAAGGTGCAATTAAGTAATGCACAATCTTGAAAATTAAGACTTACAAGTCTTTACTGCATTATGTACAAATAACTCATGCATGACAAATAGAAGGCTGTTACTCTCCTCACGCTTCTGCAAATTTTTGAAAACGTAAACAATGTTGGAAGTTGAAATCGCAAACCATCTCTTCGTCTTCCTCACCCTTGTTTCTGCAAAAGCACTCTTTGTCTTGCTCTCTCTCTAAGATGCACCGAAGCAGTCGCCCTCCTTTCGTCAGTTCGCTTTCCGGTATCTGCAGCTCCTCCCCTCCCTTTGCTGTTGGTTGTCGCCCTTTGTAGGAGCTCTGCTCTCTACTTTTCTCTCTTCACCACTGCAACTCCACATCCACGACCCCCATCATTTGGAGTTGTGAAGCTCCGCCATTCCTCTCACATTGCTGATTTTTGTGAAGCTTCGCCATGTTGGAGCTGTCACTGAAGCCTGGAACATCTTGTTGCTGCTTCGAAGACCATAGTATAGGTCCACACACTGAAAGAAAGAATGGTTTTAGTGTGGTCACTCTAGGTTTCAACTTTGAAGTTTGATCCGTGAGTGTGAAACCAAACCAAAAATGAAACCATTGAAGATTTTCGTTCTTTTACTCTTCTGAAAGGTTAAAAAACTCCTCCTTTTTAATCAAATCTTTTCCCTTTTTCCTACCTGAAAAAATGGATTCTGTCAATTTTCTCAAATCTGTCTCCAAAATGGCAAAAACTTGCTTTTTAGTCCACTTTCTCTGGTAGAAGATTAGGACTTAGGAGGGTTGTTGTTCTTGTTCCTTTCATGATGTTCCATCTTGTTACTGTTTTGAACTTCGTAGGATTTATAAGCTTCTTGATGTTCCATCTCAGCATTTATACACTTCTATACCATTGAAGCAATTTGTGCGCATATAGCCATAGACCTCATTTATACAGTAGCCATGTTTATGTTCCACATATTGTATGCCTTTTATATGGCAAGCTATGGAGCTCAAGTAAATAGGTTGTTCTTTTGAAATGCAAATGAGATATGTTGCTTGTACTTATCGCTAAGGTTCATCTCACTCCTTTTGTGTGTATGTGTGTAATTTTGTTACGAAGTTATCACTAAACTTTTCATTTTTTAATTTCAAGGAATCTATACTATATAAAATAAGAAAATCACTTGGAGTTTCTGGACCATTGGATGGAAAGAAATCAATGGTCCAGATTAATAACAACTCATAATTATTTATGAAATGTCTCTTATACCCTTAATTAAAATCAATAATAATACCTATGCCATTTTTTTGATTCATTTTCCAAATTTACTAACTTAACTTAATTACATTTTATTTTGATTTTAATTTTTTCATTAATGAATTAATATTAAATTAATATTTACCTAAAATTAATATGTGTCATTATTATCCTTAATGATCATAGTTAAATTCAAATGTAAAAAATTTGGATTTAAATGTAGAAGTATAGTAAATAAAGTTAAAAATTTTTGTAAATTATTTTGCTAACAAGATCTAAAATTTAATTGATAAAACTTCAATTGTTAATATGATAAATTTTAATTGTTGATTTTCAGGTATTCCATTTTATATTTTATCATTTTCAAAATATATACACATTCACATAGTTGAAGTTTTTTGTTTCTTACATTGATATTTCATATTTGAAGTTAATAAAAATTAAAAGAAACATTTTTTACAAACACATATTATCTGTTTTTAATAATACAATACAATAATATTTTTTATTTAATATCAAACAACTAAGTATTTTTTTTATCTTTAATTTAACTAGCTTTCAATTTTTTATTTTAATTATATATAAATTTTATAATAATTTATTAAAATATAAAAAAATATTATTTTCTAAATCAACTCATTTATGGGTTGATTAACCTATATATTATAATAAAACAAAACAATTCATGTCATATGTCACTTCTACAATGCAAGAATATTTTATTTTTCCACCTTTTCTTCCAAATTTAACACCTTAACTTAATTAAATTAAACTTTGATTTTATTTTTTTTCATTAATTTATTAGTAATAAATTAGATTCTGTAACATTTAAAAATAATGTTTATCTATAATAAATATCAATCATTATCAACCATAATAATCATAATTAGATCCAAATGTAAAAATTTGAATTAGTTGTGTAAATTATTATTATTATTATTATGTATAATAAAGGAAAACATCAAATGTCACGTGTCACCTCTACGTTCACCAAAAAGATAATTACAACTTAAAAAAAATAAAAGATAAATACAATTTAATATTTTTAAAAAAGATAAATATACTTTATTTTTTAATCTGTAAATAATAAAAAATAAACATAATTATTATTTTTGTATGTTTTTATTTTTACTCATATACATTTTATATAAATAAATTTAATTAAAAATATCCACATAATACGAGGGTTATAAACTAGTTGAATTATGAAAACTATAGTTAATCCTAATAGTCCTCATATGAAGATTCTTATATTACTATAGTTTTCATAATGAATATACTATGTTGCTTGTTATATAATAGTTGTTTGTTTGATGTGGAAGAAATCTTTCACAGCTAAATAAAATTGTTTTGGTCTTCGTGTCCTTAGAGTTAGAGCAATTGGTTATAATGAATATACTTGCTTGTTATATAATAGTTGTTTGCATGGTGATTTTCATTGCTTATTGGAATAATTGGTATGAAGCAAAGTATTTTCTGATTTACGCTTCTCATGTGTTTAATGCACTATGCAAAATTGTACGTGATTCGATACTTCTGCATAACAGGCCTAAAAATGCATATTTTTGTTCTTTTTGTACAATGAGCTTATCATAGACAATGATCAGGATCGAAGTTCATCAACTGACTCAAAATGTTCAAGAGGAAAGCTCATCAACTTTTGGGAGGAATGGAAATTCTAGAAGCATGAAGCATCAATCGTTGTTTTTTGGTATCTCTTTCTTTGCTTATTTTTGGTATATGCATCTATCTCTGCACCATTTTTTTGTCTTTCTTTCTTTGCTTGTCTTTGGTATCTGCATTGATTTTCATCGTCATTGATTTTTGTCTCTCTGCATCTATCGTTGTCGCCGTTCCCATTTCTTCAATTTCTTAAGTTACGTATCGATTTTGTTTTGAGGTAAACTTTGATTAGGTTTTAAGCTATGCAATTAATAGCGTCTCGCGGTACAATAGCGGCCAAGACCGCTATTTGCTATCGCGGTTATTGCGGTGATATATCGGTGATATAGCGGTATATATATATATATATATATATATATATATATATATATATATATATATATATATATATATATATATATATATATAGGGGTGGGTTCAATGGAGAACCTCTATGCATCGAAAAACCTTGAAGAACCACAATGCATCGCTAAAAAATCGTAATGCATCACGTAGAAATCGATGCATCGCGCAGGAATTTGATGCATCACGTGAAATATGATGATGCATATATATTAATATATATATATATATAATATATATTATATATATAATATATATATATATATATATATTATATATATATATATATATATATATATATATATAGAATATGGTTCGTGTGAGTACCTAAAAAATGCAGAGTACCGTGAGTACCTGTGAACACATGGGTTTCAGATTTGAACTTGCTACTTTTTTTTTTTGAATTTTTTTTTCATATTCATTTAGATACAAATAATATAAGGCTATTCGTAAAAAAATATATAAATTTACACTTTCTATCATCTTAAAAGTCACGTGAACGTGAAAAAATTCATGTGAACATGCTTACAGTACAGTTCATGTGAACACACACGTTTCACATAGTTCTAGTGTATGTTTATGTGTGATTTTTTGCAATTAGTCTTGTATTATTAATTTAAACATGATTATCAAAAAAAATTTCAAAAAAAATGATTTTAAGCGAGGTACCTTCGGTACTCCGCAAACTAGTGGTACTCATTTGAACCCAAATATGTATGTGTGTGTGTGTATATATATATATATATATATATATATATATATATATATATATATATATATATGTAATCATAATCATAGACATAAAGAACATAATATGAAGAACTAAAATCCTAAAAAACGTAAACATAAAGAACAAAAGCCATAAAAAACTAAAATCATAAAGGTTATAGAATCGAATAACACATTAAACAAACAAAGATAAACATGATATAGCATTACTTTATAAAGTATTAAAGATTTAAAAAAAATATAGCTTAAAGAATGATCGATTTTGACTGCTCCTCCAAATAGCGGTAAATAGCGGTAAATAGCGCCGCTATTCGCGGTTTCGCTATTTAGCACCGCTATTTAGGACCGCTAACCGCTATAGCGGCGTAATTAACTGCCCAGGTTTTAAGGTTACAAATTGGTAGATGGTTTTGATTTCTTTGTGGTGTCTTTCTTCTTTTGCTATAACTATGAAAACAGAACTCTATAAAGATAAGAAAGTTTTTCCCTTACATTTATTTATTACATTTTTAACTATTCGTTTAGATAGGATATGTTATTCTTGTATTTCAGCAATTCATTAACATCAAACGACAATTAGGAACAACAATCACATACACAGAATATTGAATGATTAAGAGAGAAAGAAATATTACAATGAAGTTCTTGATATCTTGATAAGCACTCCTTCTCTCTTCTCTTCTAAATTCGTATATGTTCCCTTATCAAGTCAACTAATCTATTCTACTCTATTTATACTCAACTAATAACTATTGAGTATGTACAAAACAACCCCTGAACTTCATACAGTATAAATTGTTTTTAACTCTATTATAAATTGTACCCAACAATCTCCCCCTTAGAGATGAAAATAATTTTCAATTAAAGTTCTCTGTTCAGGTTGATTCTTTTCTTGAATCTACTTCTTTTCTTCAATCTCTGAATCTTCTGATAAAAACTTCTTCTTTATTGCCTCTCTTTGATCTTCACATCTCTTCTTTTCTGATCTTCTCTTTTCTTGATAGCACACTCCTCCTTGAATCGTGAATAGCTTTCGATTCTCTCCCTTTATCAATTGTCATGAAAAGTTGTTGCAATTGTCTTCAGTTGTCTTCAATCTACTCAACCGTTGTCTCTGAACTATAACTTTACTCCCCCTCATGATGATCATAAGGAATATGAATATCATGCAAAATCTTCAGAGACATTAATGCAATGAATTTACAGTAGATGAAATTGAACAAGAATTACTACTCCAAAATATTATAAATTTATTCTCTCCCCCTCAAACTAATATTTTCTCTCACCTTATCCTAAACAAAGATTTCACTCCCCCTCAAATGAATACTCTTTCTTTACAAAAAGAAACATAGCTTTTCAACTTTGGGGAAAATGAAACAAATTTATTTGTGAAATAACGAGTCCAGGTCCACATAGGATTCCTGTTTGCACAATAGACATAATCTATGTGATCTACTCTCAGCGTTGGCGTGATGTTAACATTGGTAGGATTTTCAAATAGTCATTGTAAAATCCTTTATCATTCAACAACCACTCTTATTTGTTCCGGCTAAGTCACTGTGGACTAGCTGTTTATAGTCACGCAGACTATCAGACTCGATGTGTCCTAAAAGTGTATATTATAAGCTCTAGACACAATGTGCATCAAATGAAATTGGAGACCGGAGCAAATGTCTTCTTTGTTTCAATATCAATAATATCTAAATGATATATCGATAGAAATGCGTTATATCTCCGTGATTATGGAAACATATATCTTTTGAGAGATAATTGAGTAGTTGGTAGTGTTAAATGCATGCGTCACTAGGTCCATGACGTCTTTTTCAATATCAAGTCACCTAAGACTTGATAGATTATGTGGATTACCCAGCCGACACAGTGTAGGTAGGATTTTATTTTCTTCAAGTCCTTTCTCAACTCTCAGCTTTCAACATTTTTCAACTAAGCTCCCTCCGGCTCACTTTTGAGAAATAAATTCAGTCAGCTTTATAGCGAAAGCATGATCTGATGCACCACCATCTCCTTTTAATATCTCCATCATTTACATTTTATCTCTGCTCGACCCTATCAGTATCCCGTGATAACTGACACTTCTCAACTAATAAACCTAAAGAACCTTCACCCACACAAACTATAGATTGTTTGCTTCTTGGGTAGGTATTCTGGTTCTGGTTAGACCATAGAAGCGATATTTATGCCTATCATTCAGATTGGTGCATAATCGGAGTCAGCATAAAGATTTTCAGCTTTGAAGCTCAAGGAATATCAGAAATTATGTGATATCGGATATTAGATTCATATAATTTGGGAGATATCAGAATGAAATGGAAAATCTGATAGATGATATGAAAAGAATCAGATTTTCTTGAAAGAATTAGCACATGGGAGATAACTGGAGAATCCAGTATGAATTGGAAGAGTTATAACAAAGAGAATCTAAGAAGAAATGAGCTTATGAAAATCAAAGAGATTAGATCAATTAATCTCAATGATATATTCAGAGAACCAGACAAATATTTCTTTTCAGCTCAAAACTTCTTTTTATGTGTGAATCAAATATTTTCGTGAAAAATCACACATAGTTTTTGAAAAAATGTCATCGTCAAAGAATGTCTGAAACTCCCCCTGGAAATAAGCACATAAAGTTAGTTCTACTCATAGAAAAGAAATCAGGAGCAAAAAATTATAAAAATAAAACTCCCTCTAATTCAATGCAGCTTTGGATTTGAATTCAGGACAGGAATTCTAGAAAGATTTGTCTTTCAGACTCGGGTTCTAATCAGAAATGATTAAAAGCCATTTGTCGCGGAAGCTCGGGTTTTAGTCTTATGTAACTGAAAGCCTTTAGCTCGGGTCCTGTACTTGAGAAGTACAAAATCCAATATTAATGAAGATCAGGTTCTATTCTATTGTAAGTAGAAGCCGTTGTTGCATTGAAGAATGGGTTCTAGTCTGGATTAACTAGAAGCCAAACTGAGTTGAAGCACGAATCTTGATCTGAAGTAATCAAGAGCCTTTTAAAGTGAAGAACATGTCCTTATAAAAAATGAAAAGAAACCTGCAATACTGCAAAATTTAAGATGTCTTTGGTATCCAAACAGATTTGGATCCAGACTTGTTAGCGCTCTTGGGTACCCATTTCAAAATGGGTTTTGGTACCCACTGGTACTTGGTTTAGGTACCCATTGCAGATTATAACTATTAGCTTCTCTTTCAAAAGCAGAAAACAAATTTCTTTGAGCATTTGAAAATTGAATATCTGAATTACGAAAGAAACTTGAGTTTGAATGTTCAGACTTTTTCAAACTCTTCTTTATGAACAACTGTCCGGTTCTAGCCTATTTTTGGTAAAACTTGGTGTTTTTCTGCGAAGAATAACCAGTATTTCCAAAAAATTTTAGAAAATTTGACTTTGAAGATTCACCAATGTAAATCTTTACAGAAAGTTGTTCAACAACTTTATCTTTGCCTCTGTGTATCTTTAACAGATACTTGAGTTTAAGATCTGAAGAAGAATCAAATTTAGAAAATTTAGTTGGATTCTTTTCAGTTTCTGTAGATAAGTCAGATTGATCAACTTTAGATTTTGAACAAACTGAAGGATCTTTAACCTCTGATTCTTTTAAAGAAGGAGAATCATTAATTCGTTCGGTAAGATGAAATATCTGATCTTCTAATCCTTTGATAATGACCAAATAAGAATTTCTGTCATTATCAAATGATTGGAAATCAGTTTTAAAAGATTGTTCTTTTATTAAGAATATCTTTCTTTCATCTTCAAACAACTTAGATTTTGTTTTAAATTCTTGTTCTTTCAGTAAGAACTCATGTCTTTCCTTCTCAAGAGAATCTTTAGTTAAAGACAACTCTTTTTCAAGAGCAAAATTTTTTTCAGATTTGTTTAAAACACAACTTTGATCAGTATGATATGTTTTGGAAAGTAATTCTTCAAGATCTTTTATTTTCTTGTAAATGTCAGATATTTCAGGCAAAAGATATTCAAGTTGAGTTGCATTCTGAAAATTTGCTCGTTTCGAATCGTCAAGTTCTTTTGATAATTCAGATGTTTTCAATTTAAGAGCAGTACTCTCAGAATTTTGTTTGACTTTTAAGCTCTGAATTTCTTCTTTCAGTATTGATACATCACGTAAATCAAGAGCTTTATCAGTATTAATTAATTGTTCTTAGGAATCTTTTCAGATTCAGTAAGTTTTTCAATCAGCTCAGACTTTGAAAAATGTTCGTATGCCATTTTGAATTGCTTGAAATTGAATCTTCCAAGATCTTTTATGGAAAATTGATGAGTGATATCTGATGAAACTCTATGAACACTGAAAGATGAATTTGTGAATGATGACTTGTTGAAAAACATCTCAGAATTTGACTTTTTGACGTAGAAATTTCAGCTTTTCTGCGGAATATTGCCCGTAACTTTTTTCTGGAGTGGAATTGGGCCTCGAAAATTTACGTATGGTAGGCCTTCTAACGATGTTCCAGTCAAAAGTTATGGCCAATTTAAGCAGCAAAGGTCAAACAGTCAGTCAATAGTATGATGAAACTCGAATGAATAAGTATCAAACTCGAACAATGAAGGCTCAAACTTGAATAAAGAATCACCAACTCGAATGAAGAAGTATAAAACTCGAATGATTGAGTATGAAACTCGATTGAAGCTTATTGAAACTCGAATGAAGAATGATTCAACTCGAATGTAAAGTGAATGAAAATCGAATGAACTTGTAGTCCAACTCGAATGATTAAGCATGAAACTCGATCAAATAAGCATAAAACTCGGTCAAAGCTTTATAAAACTCGAATAACACTATGAATTCAGTGTTGCCCGAGTTTGATCAGAAACCGATAAAAATCAAGTTCAAAAACACAATTTTTCAACAAAAATTCACCAAATGACCTCAAATTATGATCAAGTGTGCGTTTTTCACACAGAAACAACTTTTGTTAAACAACTTTGTCTAATTTCAGATTAAAAATCCAAAAATAAACAAAAAAACGTGAAGAACACAAAAGTTTTTCAAAATCAGTAAAATTCAAATTACTTTCGGTGTGTTTGGAATTAGAATCTGAAACTTATATCAATTAATTCGAATTTAAAAACGTCACCTTCAATCCAATTATTACTTCATTTCATCCACAGAATCAAAAACCATAGAAATTTTCTAATATATCAAAATTTCGATGAAACAATGTTGTTGAAAAATCAATTTTCAGATTTAAATTCACTTAGATTTTTCCATATTAGGCTCTGATACCAATTGTTATTCTTGTATTTCAGCAATTCATTAACATCAAACAACAATTATGAACAACAATCACATACACAGAATATTGAATGATTAAGAGAGAAAGAAATATTACAATGAAGTTCTTGAGTTTAGAGGAAAATTCGTGAATCAAAGCTGATAATTAACAAGAATCAAGGTAAAAAATAGTTTCTAAGTTTGAGTTTTATTTGGAGACTTTAAAATTCAAAATTCGGATTTTGACTCTGAAGAAATGTTGTTGCATGTGTGTTATAATAGTCGGAAATCATCAATTGAAGTCCCAAGAAGCATCAGAAATAAGAATCAACCGCTTAATCGTCCAAAAAGGTGAGAAATATGAACTTTTATGAGTGTTTGTGTTCTTGAGAAAAAAAGTGTTTATTTTGGTTGAATCTGGATGAAATAAAATATTATAAATGGGGAAAATAGTTTAGAAACACTTTAAATATGTTAATATAACCTTTCTATGGATTGCATGTGTTTAAATATGAGTCTAGCAGATTTTTGAGTAAAATCCGTAAGTTGCGAATGCTGACGTGCATGTCGACTCGGCGAGTCGCAGGGGGCGACTCGACGAGTCGCCAAGAACATTTTGAAGATCGTAAAAATTTACGAAGTGTTGGGACCCGAACTCGGATGGGACCCGAATTCGGATGGGACCCTAAACTCGAATGGGTCAATCTCGGGTCAAGATAATTCGGGTTACATCTCGGATACAATCGAAATCCGGTCGAGATCCGAAATTCAGATCCCGACTCGGCGAGTCAGACCAGCCGACTCGGCGAGTAGGCCACAGTTCACACGAAATTTGGATTTGTTATAAGGGACTCGAAATTCTGGTTGATTAATCAAACGTTTGAGGTAACTTTGGTATTATATTAAGTTATATAATGATGGGTTCTTTGGACATAATAACAAACCAAATAATGGGTTTTATTTATGAATTCCGGATGGCGAATCCGAAGAGATAACATTTTGACTAGTGAAACTTTATGAGAATGATAGTTAAATAGTCATTGATGGTAATTTTCCTATGTAAATGTAGCAGGTCCCTTGTGGTGTTGTCTAATACACAGTGGGGTACTTTGTGAATCCGGTTGAAAGTCTGAGGAGAAATAATATTAATTTGAAGTTAATTAACGCACCCACTGTGAGTACCTATGATTTCACACGTCTACATTTGTTTTATGTTAGTGCCTGCTGAGGCATGTTGTTTCATTTCGTTTGGCACTCTACTAATTTGCATATATGTTGATGCACATTGTTGCTTGTTGCATGTCCGTTTCTTTGTTGTGCATCTTTTGATGGACATGCGGGTCGCATCTGTTAATCTGGTGTTACCAATGCTATATGACTTCGGAGTGAGGTCCTGAAGAGCATCGTAACATCCCCAATGATATTCCGCCTCAGATGGTTGGTTTATGTCCAGCGTTGTCTCGAAGGAGCTGCGGCTCAGTTCCGTACTTTGTGTACGAAGAGAGTATACGACATGTGTCGCCAACATTACTCTTGGGTGGCTTCATAAAGACTTGTTGGATGTGTAAATCTCTGTACTCAAGTAAGCTTTGCTTACCTCTTAGTTGTCTACTTTTTTACCGGAAAAAGAAAATCCGCTGCCGGACCTTCTAGCTAGGTCGTTTATTGAAATCTTTGAGGACCACTACTACTCAATTGGTAACTGAAACATGGGAGCAATGATGTAATATGTATGGGATGGTTGTAATAAATTATTGAGTATGTAGACTTAGACCGGAACTTTGTAGCACCATAGGGTGTTTAACACTTGTACTGTATTTATGTATTTTATTTTCTCATATTGTACTAAGCATTCAGATCATGGTTTAATTATGAGTTCTATGGATTAATCTTGGGTGTTGTGATTGTGGTTATTGTGGCAATGGTGTCACAACGAATGGTATCAGAGCAGTAGTTTGAGATTTAAGTGTCCGGGAGGTCTTGATCTCAAACATAGGTGATGACATGTAGTGATGATAAGTAATGATCTGAACTAAGATAGTATGTGATCTTGCAATTATAGGAAATTGACTTTCATACGAGACAGCAGGTGATGTACTTTAATATGTGATGTGATCACTAAAAAATCTATATGTTTAATTTTCAGAATATGTCTGGAGAAGTAATGACACCACAAAAGACAAGGGAAATGATGCTATCAATGATGGCAGAACAAAACAGAATGATTCAGGATCAACTTCGGGCTCGGGATGAGGCCAAAGCTAAAAGAAAGGAAGACAAAAGAAAAGAAAAGAGGGAACATGAAGGAATATCTATTGTGGATGATATATATATATTTCGAAATAAAGCGGAACATAATGGCAAGGGCAAGAAAAAGATTGAGTATGAAACCAGAATTGATGGAAATTATATGGACCATGTAATTAGATCATTCAAGGACTTGCAACCACCAACATTTCTCGATCTTTGAGAATAAGAAATCGAAAAATGGATTACAATTATGGAACAGATTTTTACGGAGATGATGGCAAGGATGAGTATAAGGTATATTTGGCTAAGGATCAATTGATTGGACAAGCCAATAAATGGTGGAATTATTGGGAAAGAGAATGGAGATGAGAGTTGATTACTTCATTTAGTTGGGAACAATTCAAATTGTTGTTTTGTCGGCAATGTGGTGAGTCTGATATTGTACCTCATGTTGATCATGAAGAAAGAGTTATCAAGACAAATCAAAAATTATATAGGATATGAACATAATGGATCGTATTCAATATCAAGGACAAATAAACGTGATAGATGTAAAAGATGTGGTGAAAGACACAGTGGAAAGTGTAATCTTCTTAAAATACGTTGTCGATGTTGCAACCAATTGGGACATGAAGATGATAAATGTTCAAGGAAGGCCGATGCTTGTTATAAATGTGGAAAAGTGGGCCATTTTAGCAGAACTTGCAGACTGCCGCCAAGGAATTAGCATGCTCTAACGTCGCATGATGAAATTAAGAATAAAAGTTCAACACAGGAGATGAGATCTCAGACACTACTCTTATGATTTTTAAACCTTGATTGAGGAACCAGAAGAGTACTTTAAAGTTTCTACATGTATTACCTTATTGAAGTTCTATGATTTTGAAGTTAACATGAATTTGACTAATATGAAATTTTATTACTAATATAAGTACAATTATGTTTGTGAATGAGAATACTCGAGTATATAAATAAGCGTTAGATGAATGGCCAAGGTAGATTTTGAAGCCTTGAATTGGAAAAGATACTATAGATATCTTGAGAATTATGAATGATTATAGAAGTGGTATTAAAGTTTGAGTCTGACCATGATAGATTAAAGACTTGGAAATAATTGTATTAACATCATATATGATATGTTTGAGGAATTGATAACAACTAGTTTTGGTTATCATAAAGCAAGTAGCATCAGCTTTTAAGGGAAACTGTATGGTACATTGTGTTGTTATTTTAACTTAAAATGGTTGTGGTTAAGAACAGCAGGATACGATCTGTTCATGAGAATTATGATGTAGTTGGATTCAAAGAGGCTGTTTCTATATTGGAACATGTAAATTTTAAAATAAGAAAAAGTAATTCAAGCATTATTTGAAAGCAAATGGGGGTATGAGAGTATATGACACATAGGGGTGTGCAAAATAACCGAACCCGAATAACCCACCCGAACCGAACCTTATTCGGGTTAAATGGCTCGGGTATTCGGTTTTCGGGTTTGTTAATCGGGTTAAATGGTAACCGAATTAGGTTTTCGGTTCGGGTATCGGGTGGGAAGTAAAAATTTCGGGTAACCCGAATAACCCATATATCAATAATTAAAAAATTAATAATAATAATATATCATCTCATCTTAGCATCATGCACGTACTTTAGTAAAGATATAGGTTTTTATTTTTTACAAACCAAAAACACGTCTCTTTTCAACTATTCCACGGTTCCCCATATATTGAATATAAATATTCAAATACTTAATTTTAAACTTTTTAATCCACTTAACCCGTTCTACCCATTTTACCCAACCCATTTAACTCATTTAAAACATTTTATAGAGGATTCTATTTTTTATACTAAAACCGATTAATCCATTTAACCCAAACCGAATAACCCATACCCATTTAACCCAAAACCGATTAACCCGTTCTCTTATTTGGTTCGGGTTCGGGTAGTTAACATATACCCGAATAACCCGAACCGAATAACCCGAAACCCGTTTAACCCGTCCGAATAACACCCCTAATGACACATGTTAATCTTAAATGAAATTTGTAATATACAATGTGAGATGTGAATTTAGAAATGTATGTGAGCTATATAAATCGGAAAAAGGGATATAACAATTCATGAGGATAATATACTTAACAATATGGTGGTGTGATCAAACATACAAATTTTAAAAGGACATTGGACACTGATGAATTATACTTATAAAGCAAAGAAATTCTTATATTACGATCAAGAATCTAAGGAAGACCCGGAGGTGGTCATGAGTTATGTTTGATAACTGATCACTTGTATCTACTGCTTTTGCTTAACAACTGACAATGCCTTTGCCTAATTTGTTTGCTGTGATTGATGTTGAAACTGCTGTGATTGATGTTGAAACTGCTGGTAACACATTATTCAAAGTAGATCATATATATTGTAATTGTACTCTAATGATTGAAGATGTAGTCTTCAATCTTGACTTGATTCCAATAAAGTTCGATGAATTTGATGTGATAGTTGGAATTGACTGGTTGATTGAGAATGAGGCCCATGTAGTTACAATAAAGGAATGATAAAGATAACTATACCGGAGGGGCGAGAGATCTGTATATACGGGGATAGGAGAAGTGGGGATCAATGTCTATTGATGATTGCTGAGGCCCGAAAGGTTACTAGGGCTGTGAGTCTTATTTGGCATAAACTATTGATGCCAAAGCTGAAAAGAAAATTGTGGCCGACGTGCTTGACGTATGTGAGTTCCCAGATGTGTTTTCGGAAGACTCGTCTGGTGTGCCACCTGAAAGACAAGTTGAATTCTGTATTGGCTTGATCCTTGGAGCTTCTCCAATAGCTCGTTCTCCGTACCAACTTGCTCCTGCCGAAATGCAAGAGATGATGTAACAACTTCAAGAGTTGCTAGATAAGGGCTTCATTCGACCGAATTCTTCACCATGGGGAGCCCCGGTAGTGTTTGTGAAAAAGAAAGATGTCACAATGAGAATGTGCATCGATTACCATGAGCTAAACAAATTAACTATAAAGAATAAGTATCCGCTGCCGAGAATTGATGATTTGTTCGATCAGCTGCGTGGGGTTAGTTATTTTTTAAGAATTGATTTACGTTCGGGTTGTCACCAGTTGAAAGTCCAAAAGGAGCACGTAGCGAAAACGACTTTCAGGATTCGTTATGGGCATTAAGAGATTCTGGCTATGCCATTTGGGATAACCAACGCCCCGACTGTTTTATGGACATTATGAATAGGGATTTGTAGACCAATGTTGGTAATTATCGATGATATTAATATGCCAAATTTTCAAAGTGTGAGTTTTGATTACAACAGATTAAATCTTTGAAGTATGTGATTTCTAGAGATGGGATATTGGTGGATTCCGCTAAAGGGGAAGCGATTAAAAATTGGGAGCCACCTCACACTGCTACAGATTTAAGAAGTTTTCTACGATTGGCAGATTGTAGACAACTTGATTAATTTGATATATTTTATACCAACTCGAGAAAGTTATTGTTGGAAAGACTTGCACAAATTTGCGTGAGTAAGGTTATTGCTCTTCATGGTATTCTAGAATCAATTATATCTGATAAGGGTAGTCGTTTCAACTCTAACTTCTGGTTTGTCTTACAAGAGGGATAAGACACACATATGGCTACGAGTACATCTTACCGACCACCGACATATGGTCAAAGTGGATGAACTATCTTCACAATAAAATATATGATGAGAACATGTGTCCTGGATTTAAGTACCAACTGAAAAAGATCAATTGTTTTGATGAAAATTTCGTATAACACTAGTTATCACGTCACGATCAAGAAAACATCGTTTAAAGTTTGTATGGGAGGAAATGTAGAACCCTTACATGTTGGAAAGAAACTGAAGGGACTGATTGCTGAGCCTGTGTTATTATAGAAGACATACAAGAAGATACGACTAGTGAAGCATATCATGTAAGCGGTCCAGGATCGACAGAATTATTATTATGATAGGAGACTAAACCAATCAGCTTTGAGGTAAACAATTGGGTAAATTGGAAAGTAACACCCGTGAGGGGTGTTACTTGTTTTGTAAAGAAGGCAAGCTGGCACCAAGTTTTTTAGGCCCATTCAGAATAATAGAAAGATTGGAAACTAATCTTATCGTTTGGAGTTTCCCAAAGAGATGTCGGACATACAGCCGGTGTTTCATGAAAGAAATCGTAGGAAATCTTTTACAACTGAGAATGAAGGTTGGGCGGATTATACCGAATTAGAGATTGATGAGTGGTTATGTTGAGAAGCCGGAATGTGTCTTGGACACTAAAAGTAAAGCAGTTAAGAAACAAAGAGATTGAAATGGTGCTTATACGTTGAAAGCGTCATAAAGGAGCAAACCATACATTGGAAACAAAGACAGATATGTTGAAGAAGTATACGCAACTGTTCGAATCCAAGTAACTTCGAGGCCGAAGTTTGAGCGTGGTGGAGCCCATGCTGTAACATCCCAAAATTTTATCATTATAATTTGAGAAAATTTAGTTTAAATTTCGTAATGAATATAATTAAGTTGGATTATTTATGAGAGTTATATATCCGGAAATTTAAATGTTGATGATAAAATAAAGATTGGAACTTTATTTAACGAAATCAAATAAAGTGGAGGGGCCACTTATGTAATTAGCCGAAAGTGATGAAATATAAGACTCTTAGTCTTTCATTGGGCTCATTTCAAATATTCACCTCAAAACACACACACTCAAATTACTCTCTTGAATCTCCTCGTAATCGAAAATTTAGAGGGAAATTCTAATTAACAAAAATCAAGTCAGAATCAAGGTAAGAAATAGTTTCTGAGTTTGAGTTTTATTTGGAGACTTTAAAATTCAAAATTCGGATTTTGAATCTTAAGAAACGTTGTTGCATGTATGTTATAATAGTCGGAAATCATCAATTGAAGTCCCTAGAAGCATCATAAACAAGAATCAACCGCTGAATCGTCCAAAAAGGTGAGAATCTGAACTTTTATGAGTTTTTGTGTTCTTGTGAAAAAGTCTTTATTTTGGTTGAAGAAATAAAGTGTTATAAATGGGGAAAATAGTTTAGAAACACTCCAAATATGTTAATATAACCTTTTTATGGATTGCATGTGTTAAAATCTGAGTCTAGCAAATTTTTGAGTAAAATCTGTAACCTGCATGTCGACTCGGAGAGTCGCAGGGGGCGACTCGGCGATTCGCCAAGGACATTTTGAAGATCGTAAAAAGTTGTTAAGTGTTGGGACCCGAACTCGGATGGGACTGGAATTCGGATGGGACCCTAAACTCGGATGGCTCAATCTCGGGTCAAGATAATTCGGGTTGCATCTCGGATATAATCGAAATCCGGTTGAGATCCGAAATTCGAATCCTGACTCGGCGAGTCAGAGGCGAGTCGGCTACAGTTCACACGAAATTCAGATTTGTTTTAAGGACCCGAAATTCTGGTTGATTAATCAAACGTTTGAGGTAACTTTGGTATTATATTAAGGTATATAATGATGGGTTCTTTGGACATAATAACAAACCAAATAATGGGTTTTAAATATAAATTCCGGATGGAGAATCCGAAGAGATAACATTTTGACTAGTGAAACTTTATGAGAATGATAGTTAAAAAGTCATTGATGGTAATTTTCATATGGAAATATAACATGTCCTTTGTGGTGTTGTCTAACACACAGTGGGGTACTTTGTGGATCCGGTTGAAAGTCTAAGGAAAAATAGTATTAATTTGAAGTTAAGTAACGCACCCACTGTGAGTACCTATGATTTCACATGTCTACATTTGTTTTATGTTAGTTGTTGCCTGTTGAGACATGTTGTTTCATTTCGTTTGACACTCTACTAAATTGCTTATATGTTGATACACATTGTTGCTTGTTGCATGTCCGTTTCTTTGTTGTGCATCTTTTGATAGACCTGCGGGTCGAATATGTTAATCTGGTGTTACCAAGGCTATATGACCTCGGAGTGAGGTCCTGAAGAGCATCGTAACATCCCCCGATGGTATTCCTTCTCAGATGGTTGGTTTATGCTGAGCGTCGTCTCGAAGGAGCTACGGCTCAGTTCCCATTAAAATATATTGATTCTCTAATGCATGGGTTCTTTCAAAATATATTGATTCTGGCAATTCAGAATATATAATGTTATTCTTTGATATTTTGACTAGTATATCCCATTATGTATTTCTATCTGTAGGCATGCATAAAAAAACATAGGATTAGTTGGAAACAAGAAACCGTTTAAAAAACATTTCTTGAAACATGTATAAATGAAATTGTGATAAATGGAAGAGAAGGTGGCAGTTTGAAGCCTCATTCATGGAAAAATATTGTGGAAAAACTAAAAACCAAATATGATTTCATCGTGGAGTAACGACAAATAATACGATTATGATTAATTGAAAAGGGAAGTATGGAGAATGGAAAAAGTTGAAGAATAAAACTAGTATCAAACAAGTTCAATTTATTCGAAGAAGAGTGGCAACCGGAGATGAAGGTTTTTTTCTTGCATGATATTTTTTTTTTCATTTTGTTAATTGTGTTATTCTTATAGACATAATTACTTTAAACACGCAAACAAATTCGTAGAGCCATTACGAAATGCACCATTGTTTTTTCCCGATCTTTGTGTGTAATTGTTTGATAGTGCAGCTTCCACAGGCTTTGAAAGTTGGGGACCATCTTCAAGGCTTCCTCATCCTTCGGAAGGCGTCGTTGATCCCGATTTGAATGAAAATAATGATATGCATCATGCATCAACAGAAAACTCGGCTTCAACTACAGAGGAGTCATATGATCATTCTCAAGCTCGTGATCGTTCTCAAACTCGTAGCACGAAACGGAAAAGCATGATCTTTGAAGTTGGAGCCGAAATTACTAAGATTGCAAGATCATTGTCTGATAAGCATAAATCACATGATATGATTGTTTGCATGGAGAAGTTAGACAAAATTGAATGGGGAACAGAAGATCCAAGGTATAACACTGTTGTTTTGCTTTTTGGAGAAAGTTTTGATCTCAGAAAAGTTTTGGTTGTGTCTCAAGCCGGAGAGTTGTGAGAACTAGGTTAAGATGCTGGAAGCAAATATGAATTGTTGTGGGTTATGATGGTAGATTGAACTTTCATGTTTAGAATGTTTGTGTGTTTTTGTCTCTTGATGTTATGAACTTTCTAGGAATTTATGGGTTTTTTAGTTCAATTGATATATTAATTGATATTATCGATTTTTACTGTAATACTATTTTTAAGGTCATATATGATTTTTTTATAAAATGTTTGTATGTTGTTATATATTTGCAAAAAATAAACTTAAAACATTTATTAAGTAATCATAATTTATTAAAAATTACATTTGAAATATTAAAAATCGGTAAACACTTGCAAAACAACACAAAATCATTCATTAAGGTTAAAATGGTAATTTTTTTCACATTAAGAAATTTCATTCCGCATGAAAACAAACAACCTATTTGCATTTAGAGCTAAATTCATTAATAACCACTTAATGATTCAAGCCTCTAAATGATGGCTCCGCAACTAGGAAACAACCCCTTACTCTGTTACACCACTCCACCCCATCTACTCCACGCCAGTGACACATCCCCTTTGCTCATCGGCCCTGCCAATCTTCCCCCAATGGCTCTCCCATAATCCAACGACATTCGAATTATTATTTTTTTTTGTTTTTTACTCCCAAACGGTCAACTGACATTTTGGTGTGTGTGTTAATTTTTTTTCCCTATAAATACAATCATCTAGATTCACAACTATTCACACCAAACTAATATTTGATCTTTCTCTCATCTTTCAATTTCTCCGAAATCTCTCAACACATCAAAATCAAACTCATTCCCATTTTATTTATAAAAATGAGTCGGAATACTAGCAAACACGCCATCGACGCGGTAATACCGATCCTCGCATTCCTTCTCCATTTCGTCCACCAAAACAACAAAATTTTCAACCAAATTTTTCTCAACCAATTCCATACATACCATATTTCCAACCTTCATTTCAACAACCATTTTCATCACTCATTCCACAAAACCACAATGTTCACAACAAATTTCATATGTACCACATTCTTCACAACAATTCTCACAATGTTTTTTTCAACCCTTCTTATCGAACAACAGGTCCTTCTCATGGATTTCAGGGGCCATGTTCCATAAATACAAAACAGGCCTTTTAACACAAATTTTTAACATACACACTCTCAATATTATTCTAAAATCCTAAGTTACTAGTCTCATTAGGTGATACACTCTGCATAAAAAAATAATGTTCATATAAATTTCTTTCCACATACTTAATTAGTAATACTTTTTAAAAAATTTTAAATTAAATTATATCATATATAATGTACAAAATTAAAGTAATATATTACTACTGCAAATAAATAAAGTAAACGTCATCCAAAATTTAGCTTATTATTTAAATCGTTCTATCCAATATATAAATAATAATAATATAAGGTTGTCTAATACTATATCTTAATTGTACTACATCTATTTCCTTGTACTACATCTATTAATCTATACGAGGTTTGGGAATTGTAATTTACCTCCTGCTGCACACACACCACTATCTTCATTCTATTAATCCAAAGCCGAATACCAAATAGGTAAAGATTGGGAAAGACATCGATTCATAAGAATAGATTCACCGGAGGCGAACAAACGCATAGATTCATAAGCATAGATTCACCAGAGGCGAACGTCGGAAGGAATCAACGAGCTGATAGACAAGAAAAAGAGAGAACGAGTCTTCAAAATAAAAAATTGAAAAGGTAATTTTGGAGGAATGCTGCAATTTAAGTTAGAATTTTTCAATAGAAAATGTAATTTTTGGTAGAGGAGATCGCAAATCAGCTATGGCTCAGATTATGTTTTAAGAGCATCTGATTTGTTCCAATGAGATTTTCAATCATGGTGTGACAAATAGGTAAACCAGTATTAGTAGTTAGCATTAATGATGAACACTTGTCATTCCACCTTGTTAATATCAACCATTAGTTTTGATTTATTCTAAGTGTCTTTTTGCTTTTGTTGTTCAATATTTTAGTTTTAGTTATATGTTCAGCATTTTTTACAAATTAAGATTGTATATTATAGATGGAATTTAATTACATATGTACAAAACCCAAATTTATGGGCCCCGGTGCAAATGCCCACCTGCACATGATAAGGGTCGTCCCGAACAATTTGAATGACGATTTCGACCCATTACTAGGTGGTTACCATGAACCACAATTTGATGATGACGACAACGAAGTCATTCCCGAGACATAAAAAGTATCTAACGACGATGACAATTCAAAACCGACGAAGTGGACAATTTAGATTAAAAATGTTGGCGGAAGCGTGTATTGGTACTTCCGGTGATCCAACATTCGGAAACGCTAGAAATTTGGCAAATTTTGGGTGCAAGCTTTGAATAATTATGGAAGGTGATCACCTAGAATATCCTGCAACGTCCATCAGCTCAACTCAAAATGGAGGAATATGAACGATAACTGCAAAAAGTTAATCAATTTATTAAATAACAACTAGAACAATCGACGGTCCGGCGAGAGCGAATACGACATTTTAAGGAAGACACAACAACAATTCAAGGAACGAATGAAAAGGTCGTTTCCACATGACTCGACATGGAATGTGCTTCGCCAACATCCAAATTGGGACAACATACCAAACATGAACGAGCTTGTCCAACCCTAACGCAAAAGATTAAAAACGTCATCGGGGTCAATTAATGTCGGAAACCGTCATCGGATGCCGCATTCTTAGGTATTCTAAACGATGAAGAGCCGGAACCACCATATCGAAAAGGAAGAAAAGTTGCATCATCATCAAGTGGGAAAGACGTTTTCAAACAATTCAGATTTTTAACAACTTCCCACGTTGATGTTGTTGAAGACAAGAAATGGCACCGGCGAAGACTCAAAGAAATAAAGTAAGAACATATCATAATCAAAGAAATGAAAGCCTAAGCATACGTGGAGCCGATGATTGAACAACAGCAACAAAGAGGTTTAGAGTTTTTGTTATTCAGTAATTAATCAACCACAAATACAATCAACTATAAGAACAATATTAGAATCCAAAACTAACCGAATGATTGTAAGAGAAGGAATTACAATTTGGTTTCTTGAATGCACTGAACCCTAGGAGAGAAAATCCGTACAAGACAAAAGAATATTCTTGCAATATTGTACTGACCCGTACTGCTACAGTACACATTTCGTCTATTTATATACAACATACACACTATTGAACTATTACAATTAAGACCCTAGACTTATATCATTCATAAACAAAACACTTCCTAACATGGAGAGAGAAAAGCTGATAGCGATGTGGTGTCCAAAATGATGGTTTTGGAAAAGGTGGGTATACCCTCCACGCTAGCTAGTATTTTTACCCGGTCGGTGATGAGGTTTACCGTATTAAAAATGTAAATTATTGTATATGACAAAATAATACATAATTTAAATTGTTAAACACACACACACATGTAGGGATTATGTATCATGCGAGGAAATTATGCATCATGCAGGAGGATCTCCTGAAGCACAATCCCATTTATATGGTGTACAATCAATCCTGTGCGCACAGTGCACTCTTTTGTAATGTGTTGTGATTCTCCAATGTTGTCCGACTGGTTCTCTGTTGAACCTCATTTTATACACACACACACACACATATATATATATATATATATATATATATATATATATATATATATATATATATATATATAATAAAACAATTAAATTATTTAAGTTTAGAGCGGTATTTAAAATTATAATCATCATATTTAATTATGATCGTATTTAACATCATATTGTAACAAAATCATCATATTTAACAATTATTTTGCAGTGAAATTGTCTTATCTTTATAATTTTATAGTCACCAAGATAGTACTAGAACCCTGAAATTTGTTTGAGAGTTTGAAAGACAAATTTATATTCCAAAACGTACATATATTATCTACGCATGTAGAAAGTGAAAAGGAATAAGAAATACAATTATTAAGGCGTTACATGGAAGCAAAAGAATTATGAGTGACAAACAGGAAATTTAGTTAATGACATAAACATTACGTTTCCACCTTTCAAGTATTTTTTTTTTTTTTTTTTGTTAATTGTTTTATATGGATTAGAGGTGATTAGCAAATGTATAAATAAACATCATTTAAAAAGTATTATGCATTCAGATTGTGATATTATATTTGTGTTTTTAAAATTTTTCCAAATATTTGTAGAACAATAAGACTTGTGTAGATCGTCAAAAGAAAAAGATGTTTTCTACAACTTACAAAATAATTGTAATTAAACATCATATGGAAAATTAAAAGGAATATGATTTACATTTATTAAAGCGAGTTAACGGAAATTAAAAAGCAAACATGAAGTGAATGTAAAATTTAGGTAGTGACTTTCAAAGATTTTTTTTTAAACGCATCAATCCTCTAATCTCACTAGCCGTATGGAAAGTATTCATCATATTATTCTTTAAAGTCATCAATTTCAGTATGTATTTACTGTAGAGTGTAGTTGATTTGAAATTGTTTCACTTTATTATCGGCATCATACTTCAGGATCTCCACATGTTCCATATCATTAACTTTGTTTCTAGGGAGACATTCTTTTATTTGATACATTTATAATGATTCAAATCGGATGTAAGAATACATCTGGTATAGAAATATTATGATTCTTTATTTGAATGTCCAGCTTTGCGCTCTCCTAAAAGGAAGAGAATAATATTTTTAATTGCATTAAAAAAACTTTTTTTATGGAAATACTCAGGCAACAAACATCATGTACACTATCATAAATGCATTTCACGTTTGCATTTTAAAAATAGGAATCACAAAGTGCATATGTACCTTATTATCATGCATAGATGATTGTGCATTATTTACGTGTGTAGTTTTTCTGATCGGCCCAAAGTTATCGTCGATAATAATAGATTGTGCCTAAAATGATCGGATCAAGGGAACAGAGAAAAACGCTAACAGTAAGACATGAAATGAAAAATGCATAATATTATTTACAAATAAGCATGTGTGCAAAATTATATATACCAAGAAATTTTGTTTGAAATAATTGATCAAGAATAACGTGTACGTCTTGATTTGTTACGTATACATTCAGAGGCGTAGCTACCAAGGGAGTTAGGGGGGCCATGGCCTCCCCTAAAATTCATGCAGCCCATTATTATTATTATTATTATTATTATACTCACACACACACACATATATATAGCCTTAGTATTTATATCTTGGCCTACTCTAGGAGCCCAAACAAATATGATGTATAGCCCAAAAAATAGCAAACGTCTGCTAAAACTAAATTGAAGCGTCACTTAAAGAGGACGAGTAAGGAAGAAACTCAAGAAGTGCCCTGTGACTGTGTCGTTGTTGTGCGAGTGCGATTTTTCTGATTGACAATAAATTAATAATCTTTCAAGTTCCTTACATTGAGAATGATATTGCAAGCACGTTTATTTTAGATTCCATTTTAGACGATTTTATAGATGTAAAGACACGATGTGTGCAATTTTAGACAATTTTATAGATGTAAAGGAAAGTTGTGTGCAATTAAAACTTTCTAAGTGATGAATAGATTGAATGCTATTTTCTAACCATCTTTTGTTTTGTTATTTTTTTCATATTTAGATTTCTACTAATTAATTTGGCCCACCCTATATTAAAATCCTGGCTACGCCACTGTATACATTGATAAAAAAACAATAGCTTTTAATGTATTGAAACAATTATCGTTACTATTAGAGAAACGGCGAGACTCATTACCACCGTTATTCCCAAATGATTATGGATGATGTACAATTTTTTTCAACCTAAACCATCATTTAAAGTAAACTGCATATGTTCATGACATGTTTATACAGGGCCGGCCCTGGCCTGGTACACCTGGGCCACCGCCCAGGGCCCAATTCATCTAAGGGGCCCAAAAAATTTAATATGTTAATAGAGCCCAACAGTCCAGTATTAAGTTATATCCGTTTTGCACGCTAAAAATCAAACAGTTTGTTTCAGCTGGTTGTCATCTCACTTTGAAACTCTAATGGCATGGGTTCGAATCCCATTGTGTGCATTTTTTTTTATTTTTTTTTATATATCACTTGAATTTTTATCCACAGATATAGTCTATCCTCAATATACAATCCATCAAATTCAATATTCATACTTTTGTTTTTCAATAAGTTTGATTTTTTTATTTTTGTTTATCACACGGTTTGTGTTATTTATTATATGATTATTAAAAATACTAATCAGATATGTATTTATATCTTGAGATGTTATTTATTTTTGACACATATGTTACTATTTATATTATGAATCATTTAAAATTTAAACTTTTTTATTTCAATTTACTAATAAAAATATAATTTAATATTGTATGCAATTTTTACCCAATTTATAATCATATGATGTTAATATAAAAATTTTTTTGCGGTTTTTTTGGATTGAGGAAAAATTCAGGGAAGCATCGTGAAACCATTACACAATTACAGATTGTGAAGTTTTTAAAAACATGACATTGACAATAGTGCAACAAAATCAATATTATTTAACTGAAATTTTTTTATACGAATATTGTTTATATACATAGAGGGCCCTTTTTAATAATATGCCCCGGGCCTAAAAATTGATAGGACCGGCACTGTGTTTATATGTTTCTAATCAACTCGTTGGGCCTATTATTACCTTCAGTTACACTCAAAAATGGAGAAGCCCAAAAAAATGCCAACTCAACTATCGTAAATTAGCTCTCATTGATCCTACAAACGTCGTCGAAATTTCCAGTGATGAAGAACTCGACGTCCCAGTTGCCTCAAATGCATCGCCAACAGTTTAGCTCCTTAATATGTTTTTGTCTCCTGTTGCACGTTTATGTTATATGTTGCTCTGTTTTTCTTACCTTGAGACCTTTTATTATATGTTACTTACACATATTTACTTTCATTTAATTAATGTTTTGTGTGTTGTTACTTTATTACCTATTTGCCACTATGTCGTGTGTTTACTGTTCATCTTTGTTTTCACTTTATGACATTATTTACAGTTAGGATATTCATATTTAATTCCTATATCTAAGTATTTCTGAGATGGTCGTGATATAAACAAATTGCATATGTTCGTGTGTATTATATCTAAGTTTTAGAGTTTTACATATGTTTATGTAATTATTATATATATCAACATGATAACATGAGTTGGAAATAACTTTTTTATCATCACCAGTAAATTATAAAAGTATAAAATATTAATTAAAATGAAAATAAGTTAACTTAATTAATCCATAATTAAAAAAAAGGGTTAATTGCGTCAAAAGGTAAAATACTGTCATAGTTTTTTTTTTTAATTTGGGTAACATACTAATTTTTTTTTCTAATTAAGGTAACATATTTCCAAATCAAGTCGATCAAGGTAATCATATCGGATTGAAAGTTAAAAATAACTGATGTGACAGTTTTTTGTCCAGTTAACTTTTTTTTTTTTACAGTAATGACATTTTTAATTTTTATATGATGTGCACTGTTTTATGCAATTTAAAAGTATTTTTTGATAATACATTGTTATTTTGAGCAAATTTAAAAATAATTAAGATATTAGAAATTAAAAAACTGATGACTGGATGACTGGATACAAAAATTGTCATGTCAGTAATTTTTACCTTTTAATCTCATACGGTTACCTTGATTGACTTGATTTGGAAAGCACGAAACCTCAAATAGAAAATTTTTTAGTATGTTACCCAAATTGAAAAAAACAGTGACAATAGATTACTTTTTGACGTAATTAACCTTAAAAAAACTTTTTTTCACAATTCATGTTGATGTGTACGTATTATATCTAGGTTTTATAGTTTTCATATGTTTAATATAAATAACTTTTAACAATACAACAATATGATTCACAAAAAATCTTAGCTAAAAGTTATTGAAAGTTCAACGTTCCCTCAATAAAATAATAAGTGGAATGATTTAACGTCGACAATCGTATAATTTCTACAAATTTAAATTAAGTAGTTTAATCAATAACTTATAAAAGTATAAACTTCTATTTACAATGAAATTAAGTTAACTAAATTAATCAATAAATAAAAGAAAGTATGTGGGCAATTCATGTTCACGTGCATGTATTACTATTAAGTTTTATACTTTTACATATGTTTATTTAATTATTATGTCTAACTACATGATAACATGTTAGAAATAACTTTTTAGATCTATGAATAAGCTCTAAACTACAAAAGAATATAAATATAAAAAATTCTTACTTAAAAGTTATTAAAAATTGAACGTTGACTCATTAAAATAATAATTGGAGTGATTTAACATCTCTCTATATATAATGCTATAATTACTAAATGATTAAATTCAGTAGTTTAATCATTAAATTATAAAAGTATATACTTTTATTAAAAATGATAACAACTTAACTGAATTAATCAATAAATAAAAGAAAGTATGTGGACAATTCATGTTCATGTGTATTATATCATTAAATTATAAAAGTATATACTTTTATTAAAAATGATAATGATTTAATTGAATTAATCAATAAATAAAAGAAAGTATGTGGACAATTCATGTTCATGTGTATTATATCTAACTTGTATACTTTGACATATGTTTATGTAACTATTATATCTAACAACATGATAACATGTTGGAAATAACTTTTTAGATCTATGAATAAGCTATAAACAATAAAAGAGTACAATTATAAAAAATTCTTACTTCAAAGTTATTAAAACTTAAACGTTGACTCATTAAAATAATAATTGGAGTGATTTAACATCTCTCCACATGTAATGTTACAATTACCAAATGATTAAATTCAATAGTTTAATTAATAAATTATAAAAGTATATACTTTTAGTTAAAATGATAACAACTAGACTGAATCAATCAATAAATAAAAGAAAATATATTGACAATCCATGTTTATGTGTATTATATGAAACTTTTATACTTATGTAATTATATATTATATCTAAAAACATGATAACATGTTGTTGGAAATAACTTTTTACATCTATGATTAGGCTATAAACAATAAAAGAGTATAATTATAAAAAAATCTTACTTAAAAATTATTAAAAAGTGGAACCTTGACTCATTAAAACAAATAATCGTAGTGATTTAACACCTCTCTATATATAATGCTATAATTACTACACTATTAAATTCAGTAGAATAATCAATAAATTATAAAGTATACACTGTTAGTTACAATGATAACAACTTAACTGATTTTATCTATCTATTCTATTAAAAGATTCATTATATTCCATTTGACAATTAAATAGACCGCCACTTAGGTTAACGAGGACATGACATGTATATCCCACAATTTTTATTTTATTAATTAAAATAAACTAAATTAAAGTAACTTATTTGTAAAAAATAATTTGAGAACTCATGAATACCGCTTTTTATCTTTAAATCACCTTAGTCTCTTTTTATCCAATCGTGTTCTTCAACTTTTAACTTCTTATCGAAGCTTTTTATTGAAACTACTAAACTTTAAACCCAATTATTTAAACATCTTGTGTAGTACACGGGTAATAAACTACTTAATCAAGAAATAAAAGAAAGTATGTTGGCAGTACATATTCATGTATATTATATCAAACTTTTATACTTTTACGTATGTTTATGTAATTCATATATCTAACAACATGATAACATGTTGGAAATAACATTTTACATCTACGGATAGGCTATAAACAATAAAAGAGTATAATTATAAAAAATTCTTACGAAAAGGTTTTTAAAAGTGGAACGTTGATTCATTAAAATAATAATTGGAGTGATTTAACATCTCTATATATAATGGTATAATTTACTACATTATTAAATTCAGTAGTTTACTCAATAAATTATAAAAGAGTATACTTTCAATTTTACAATGATAACAAGTAAATTGATTTAACCGATAAATAAAAGTAAGTATGTTGTCAATTCATGTTGTTGTGTATTATATCTAAGTTGGGGAAAAAATGTATTTGTAAATTCTATTATACCACATGAAAAATGAACATGACAAATAAATTACAAAATATATCACACAAAGTATGTTACGGATTGTGCTATACTCCCAACAAAAGAACTCTAAAATGTTTATTAAAACCATAGCACTTTGTTATTTTACATTTATTTATAGTTGCAAATAAAGTAATCTATTGTAAATGAATGGACCAATAATGCAAATAATGTAAACTTTTTGTTCATTTATTGTATGCAGGGGCGGATCTAGTTGACAAAGTGGGGTGTCACTCGACACCGATAAATTTTCAAAATACTGATGTACGTATGTATGAAAAACTCGAGTGACACCTAGGATTTTTATTGAGTGACACCTACAAAGACAACAGTTGTAAAATTTTAAGACTTCAATAGATGAAGATTCGAATGCAACAAATGTAAAACTTTAATACTTACGATACTTATTGGTTTTAAATTTTTATGTTATTGTACTATATAATTTTTAAGTAGACAAATCTTGTTATTTGCTAATTTTGTATTGGCATCCGTTTTGGCAACCCGATCCATCTTAAAAATATTTCAAAAATCTAAGTATTAAACTTACTTTAAAAAAGTGACACCGATAACAAAAATTCCTGGATCCGCCCTGATTGTATGTACGTGCATATATATGTGTAGTGGGATGTTATGATGCTTTAAATATAGGAAAACGTGCACACAAATCCGTTACCTTTTACACATTCAACTTAACTAGCAAAAAAATTTTAGATGAAAGGACATTTTTCATCCCTATGATTTGTTAGTTTATTTGGATTTAGTCCCTCAACTTTAATAATCTTAAAGTTCGTCACTATTTTGTTAATTTTTCTGATTTTAGTCTCTGGTCCGTTAAACAGTTAAACTTAACGGACTGACCACTAGCTTTATTTTAATGACATTTTTACCCTTTTCAGCTATGACACTTTTAGTCCCTACGTTTTATTATTTCCCATTATAGTCCAAAACTTATTTTTTATTTTTATTTATAATTATATTTGCTTTATTTATAAACACAATTGTTTTATTTATAAAAATATTTCCTTTTTAGTATTTTACTTATATTTACTATTATTTTATTTTATTTATAATTTATTTTTTATCAACTAGAAAAATTTATTTTCTTTATTTATAATTTTAACATTACACATATTAATTAACACTACAAGAGTTAGGGTTATGCATTGTATCATTTTCATATAATATTGAAACCAAAACCAAAATGTGCTATTTTGAAAACCTAACAACAAAGTATCTGTAGTTTTTTTGTTTTTCCTTAAACATATTATTTTTGTGATTTTTCCGGTTTTATGATTCTTTTGTTCACCCCTAATAATGGTATATTAATAAAAAAAACAAAACTTTCTATAATTAAAAAAGAAAATTTCATTGGGTTGTGCAAAAAGAGAACCAAAATCAAACCAAAAACGAAAAAAACCAAACCAAAATAGAAACCGTTAGTTTGATTTTATATTTTTTAAAAAAAAAACAAAAAAATCAGATCTCAAGATTTGGTTCTAATAAACTAGAGAATCAAGGCGAAGATGCCCCTATTGGGTACAATTATAATAGAGTTGAAAACAATATTTTGTAATTGTTCGGGGGCTTGATTGTAATTACACAATAGTTGTAGTGTGTATATAAATATGTGTTGGTTTAACTGTTAGGAGTAACTGTTAACAATTAGAAAAAATACGGTTGCATGGAGAAGAAGGGTATTGTGCAAGAAATATCAAGAAGCTCTCAATGTAATATTTCTTTCTACTCAATTAAATCATTCGACTTTATGTGTTAGTGATTAAATGTTTATATGATTGTGTTTGATGTTAATGAATTGCTTAAATAGTGAATTTACAATTGGTATCAGAGCCAAATATGGCCGATTTTTGAGTGAATTTGAATCTGATTTTC